>QEOT01124129.1:58623-162677 GCA_003123785.1 Pterocarya stenoptera | reverse complement strand
GACTATGAAGGGCTTAAGGCGAGGAAATTTGTACTTCTTGCAAGGAAGTACTGTTAGTGGAAGAGCTTCTACAGTCTGTGAGAAGCTAGATGAGACTGATGCTGATACCACCAGGCTTTGGCATATGCGTATGGGACACGCCGGAGAAAAAGCTTTGCAAGCACTTGTAAAGCAAGGCTTACTCAAAGGTGCTAAGACTAGTAAATTGTCTTTCTGTAAAAACTGTGTATTAGGGAAGCAGACGCGGATCAAGTTCGGAACCGCAGTCCATAGTACACAAGGGATACTTGATTATGTGCACTCCGATGTTTGGGGACCTACCAAAATGCATCTTTAGGAGGTAAACATTGGTTTGTAACATTTGTTGATGACTATTCTCGTCGTGTATGGGTGTACACGATGAAGAATAAAGATGAAGTGTTAAAGATCTTCCTTGATTGGAAGAAAATGATAGAGACTCAAACCGGAAGGAAGATCAAGCGGCTTAGATCAGATAATGGAGGTGAGTACACTCTAGACCCCTTCATGGAAGTATGCCGGAAAGAGGGAATCGTAAGACACTTCACTGTACGAGGAACACCTCAACAAAACGGTGTGGCAGAACGGATGAATCGTACTTTGCTAGAGAAAGTACGGTGTATGTTACTGGATGCTGGATTCAGTAAACAATTTTGGGCTGAAGCTGTGACGTATGCCTGCCACCTCATCAACCGATTACCCGCAGCTGCCAATGGCGGGAAGACACCCATTGAAATGTGGAAAGGTACACATGCTACTGATTATGACTCTTTACATATTTTTGGATGTCTAGCTTACTATCATGCTAAAGAAAGTAAGCTTGATCCTAGAGCTAAGAAAGCAAAATTCTTAGGCTTTAGTACTGGTGTAAAAGGGTACAGACTCTGGTGCATAGAGTCAAAGAAGGTAATTATCAGTAGAGATGTTACTTTCAACGAGTCTGAGATGCTCAAGTCACATGAGCATAAGGACTCCCAGGAGGGCAGCCATGATAGCGAAGCACCTTGTGGTTCGCGGAAGGTGGAGTTTACTACTCCAAAAGATTCAAGAGTCACTAATGGAGAGCAGGGACAACTTGAGGTTGATAGTCCAGTCACAGTATCTCCAATCCAACTTGAATCAATTGCAACAAACAGGCCGAGAAGAGAGACACATTTACCGGCACGCTATGCAGATTTTGTGACGTATGCACTTCCAGCTGAAGGAGATCAGATCCCAACCACTTACAAAGAAGCCATACAGTCTAGTGAACAGACTGAGTGGAAAAATGCAATGAGTGAGGAGATGCAGTCTCTTCATAAAAACCAGACATGGGAGCTTGTGCCGCTTCCAAAAAGAAAGAAGTCAATTGGTTGTAAGTGGGTTTTCAATCAGAAAGATGATCAAGCTGCTAAAAATGGGGTGCGATTCAAAGCTAGATTGGTAGCCAAGGGCTACGCACAGACAGAGGGAATTGACTATAGTGAAGTATTCTCTCCTGTTGTGAAACATTCATCCATTCGGATATTGCTAGCTTTGGTTGCACAATATAACCTTGAGTTAGCTCAGCTTGACGTGAAGACAGCTTTCTTACATGGTGATCTGGAGGAGGAGATTTATATGTCTCAACCGGAAGGTTTTAAAGAAGCTGGTAAAGAAAAATGGGTTTGCTATCTGAAGAAATCTCTCTATGGTTTGAAGCAGTCACCTCGGCAGTGGTACAAACGTTTCGACCGCTTCATGATTGACTTGAAATACACTCGTTGCCAATACGATCACTGTGTGTATTTCAAACAACTTGCAGATGGATCTTTCATATATTTGCTTTTATATGTAGATGACATGTTAATTGCATGTAAAAGCAAGGTGGAGATAGATCGAATGAAGGCTCAGCTGAGTCAAGAGTTTGAAATGAAAGATCTAGGAGAAGCACGAAGAATATTGGGGATGGAGATTAACCGAGATAGGGTGAGAAGCACAGTTCACCTCACTCAGAAACAGTATCTGAAGAGAGTACTACAACGCTTCAACATGAACTCGAAGATGAAGCCAGTAAGTACTCCAATGGCCCCATATTTCAAGCTCAGTGCATTGCAATCTCCTAAAAGTGATGAAGAGCGGGACTATATGAAAAATGTCCCGTATGCAAGTGTTGTAGGAAGCTTAATGTATGCCATGGTGTGTACACGACCTGATATCTCCCAGGCCGTTAGCTTAGTCAGCCGATATATGCATAATCCTGGAAAGACACATTGGCATGCGGCTAAATGGATTCTACGGTATATTCAAGGTACTGTAGATCTTGGTTTGAAGTTCGAGAAGAGTGAAGATAGTCTAGTAACTGGATATGTTGACTCAGACTATGCTGGTGATCTTGACAAACGACGATCGACAACTGGATATGTGTTCACTATGGCTAAAGGACCAGTTAGTTGGCGATCTATTTTGCAGTCTACAATTGCACTATCATCCACAGAGGCTGAATACATGGCTGTAACAGAAGCCGTGAAAGAAGCCATTTGGTTACAGGGACTGGTAACAGATTTGGGCTTTAAACAGCAACAGGTTACCATTTACTGTGATAGTCAGAGTGCAATTCATCTGGCCAAGAATCAAGTGTATCATTCTCGAACAAAGCATATAGATGTTCGTTTTCACTTCATACGTGAGATATTAGATGAAGGGGACATTCTACTTCAGAAGATTGGCACTGAAGACAATCCAGCAGATATGTTGACGAAAGTCATCACAAGGATCAAATTCCAACACTGTTTGGAATTGATCAATATCTCACACTGCTGAGCACCTCCGGGTGCGTTGGTGCCTTATGGCACATTTGATAGCGGAAATCTCTCATGGCAGATATAACGAGTATTTCAATGAGGGGGTGAAATCATTTGAAGGAAACAAATTTGCAACAGCCCAATATGGCACACATGGGTCGAGGGGGTGATTGTTAAAGATCAACTCATAGTGTGAATACAAAATTACAGCTGCCCCTCAGAAGTCTTGGATAGCTACTGCATGCATCTACAAATATCAAGCAGCCCCTAATTGTACAAATATCAAGCAGCCCCCAACTGTAAAGTTAATGGCTGACATTTTGTTTGTCTCCTGAGGTTTTATCTATAAAAGGAGATCAATTGTAAAACGTAGAAGGCAGTGGGAAAAACATAGAAGGAGCCATTTGTAGAGATTGAGAATCTGGTTAATGTTTTGTAATTTTGTACAAACATTTCGAAATCAATTGTTTCCGCTCAGTGGACGTAGGCAAATTGCCGAACCACTTATATATTGTCTCTATCTCGTGTTTGGGTGTGTTTCTGGGTGGTTTTAGCTCAACAAGGGAGAGGGAGCTCTGGATCGGCGTTGAGCAGAGAATAAGAGGAAGCTTCCACCCTGGAACTTCCAAATTGCTTGGTGGTGGTATAAAACCAGATTTGGTTGTCGAGGTGAGGGAATGGCAAGCGGTGGGTCGGCAAACGGTGATGGCGGCTCCTATGACCCCTGTGTCATTCCATGCTCTGCACTTTTGAAAGGAGGAGCGAATGCCAGGGTAAAAAATCCATGACCCAGAACATGATAGCTGAGTGTTCTTGTGTTGCCTAGGCCACTTAACTTGCTTCACTAGGAAGGTCTTGCCCAAATTTGACTCCTTCATTCCATCCTTGTTTATTTCCCCCTTCTGTCGACAACCATCCATATAGCCATGTCTCAATTTGACCATGAGTGAGGTGTGGGAAGAGACGGAGATACTTAGGGACGACAATTTGTTTAGAAGGTTTTCTCTTAGGGAAGACATAGATAAATGAGAGTGGGAGAGATTTGCATGTTTTAATATAGTCAGACTGGTTTTTTTGTGGTGACGGTGAGGGATTTAAGGGAAGTGAGGGAAGATGAATTTCTTCGGAATACGTATTCGTGGACACCGCCACCTCTACTGCATTTTCTTCTTCCGCGAGAGATTCCTGCATCCTCTTGCAATTTTGCTTCATTTTGTCGAGTATTTATGTCATGTGAGCAATTTGTCCAAAATATTTTCCATCAACAACAATTTGCTTGCAGTTTATTGAATCGTACTCCATCCATGAAGAATCGGTGGCTCTCTGATACCAATTGTTATGAACCCACTGGGAGAATAACGATGAAGACGACTGAAAATGGATGTAAAGAACAAAATAGAGACAGAAAATAGAGATGAATTGAAGAGGATGAAATTCGATAAAAAAGGCTACGGTTTGGGATGTTCGAGGCTCCCAATTCCTCCAGTAGCTCCAGACTAAATACATTCCAGAATAATCCCTCATTTCCTCTGCTCTATTTATATAAACGTACAAATTAGTAACCCCCATTCTAACAGAAAAACGCAAAGCTTTAATAAAATAAAACAACACAGAATAGCATCGAATTGGCACTATATGGATGAAAGACTTCCCAATTCAAAACGGCACCAGGCCGCTAACATTTTCCTATTCTTCCGGCATGCAAATGCCAATGAAACTTGATTGCCGGATTTGCAAAACAAGGACCCCATCTAACTTCCAGCCACCCCCTGTGGTTAGATTCTCCTGAATGGCAAGAAAGGAACCCACAATATTTCCTCTAACATATGGCTAAATACTCCTGAATAGCAAGAAAATGGCCTAAACTCTCATCATCTCACTTTTAAACAGCATAATAATTTGACCTAGGGCCGCATTCTATCCTCTTTTACATTCCAATAACTGTAAAACAAGAATAGCTCTTTTATGCTCACCATGGCTTCTATTTATTTTTCTCCCCTTTTTAGTTTCCATCAAGAAGTTATGTATAGGATTCAGGTTAGAATTTGGTCAAGGAAATTCAGGACGAAAATAGTTGATTAGAATTGTGTTGTTTTTGGGTCAGGTTGGAATCCTCAATTTTGGGCCGAAAGAAGTTATGTATAGGATTCAAGTCGAAATTCGGTCAAGGAAATTCAAGCCAGAAATAGTTTATTGGAAGTGTGTTGTTTTCGGGTCGAGTTGAAATCCTCAATTTCAGGCCGGATGAGCAGTGCTATGTAAGGAACAACATAGGACAACACTTAAGTGGGTTTAAATATACAAAACATCTCATCTCATCTCATTTCATCATTACAAATTTTTCAAATTTCTATATAAAAATATAATAAACAATTTAACTTTTTTAAATCTCAAAATAAAAATTATATTAAAAAATTATATTTAATAATATTTTATTCAACTTTGATCAATATCCAAACCCAGCCTTAATTTCTTCTTCTGCTCCTCCTGATCTTTCCGGCCTTGAGCTTCAAGGACAATGTCCACGGCCATGGGCTATGTTCTTCCAAACCTACTAGGCCATGGGTCTCTTTGGACCGAACCCATGACCTTGGATGTGGTTTTCCCATGCCGAAGACTAAGGTCAAACCATGGGTCTCCCATGAGTCTCCCGCGAGATTACATGGGTCTATAATCATAGGTCTCCTTCCTTTGAGGGCCAAGGCCCAATCATGATTCTCCATGGCAAGACATGATCACCATGTGCTTCATTGGTGTCATGGTATCTTTTAATAGTCAGATATTAACTGACTTTGCAAAGTCCAATATAAGGAATTTGCAAAAATTCGTTCTTACATTGAAATTTGAATTCCTCTAACCCGTTGTGTCTTCATCTCTCTAAGAGCTTTAAATTCATCTAAAGTGGAACCATGATGTCGTGCACTTAAATAATAATGGCTGCTCTAAACTTGTGTATAGAACAACAGAGATTGGTATATAAGCATGCATACATAATAATAAGTGTTATATTTTCCTTCATCCTGTATTGCATGTCTCTGGTACTCATTTAAATTTCATTAATATCATGACTGATCATATGTGAAAAGACTGCACGCATGATATATGAGAAAGATATGGTAGATCAGTTTATTAATTAGGTTGTTTAACGGAGCCGGGTTTTTTTTACGTTTGGTCCGGAATTCTGATAACCTGGTTTTGGTTATGGTTTCCGGTTCGGATAAAATCTGGGCCAACAAGTACTTCATCACCCAAAACCAGCCCTACCTGAGCTGGTTATAGGTAAAACTCAGTACCCAGATTTTATAAAAATTTTAATCCGAGTTTATGCAAATTCTAAAAGCTAGAAAGATTGAGTGGATTCTCCAATTATATGTACTAATTCTTTAATATGTAAAGTTCTTCAAATAGGAGCTTTGTTTATGTTGAATCATATATATATATAGATACCATTCAATCATGTATTAAATGATCATGAGTTTCATCTTTTAAGTTTAAAGTAATTTGAATGGGCATGTCAGTAAATATTAGACAAGTTTATATTTTATAAGTTTGAAACACTTTTGAATTCTTTCTTCTATAACGTTTCGTCTTGTTTCGTCTTGTCTTTTCTATATATTATAATTAAAAATCGAAGAACGTGGCCTTTACAACAGTATTCCAGATTTAAATTGTAGACATCCTTAAAAATTAATAAATTAGTAATTCTAAGGACTGAAGCTCTCATGCACAATGAGTTACCACTATCGTTAGCTCTATGTAATGGGAAAGTACTACTGTGTATTTTGATTTTAGAGGACTTTCATCCCTCCACTGGGAACATTAGTTTTTGTTTGTTGCCGAGTAAAACTCCAAAGTTCATGATGTAAAGCATGTATTTAATAAAAACAATGGAAAGGATAAAGGCTAAATAATATGTCTTAAAATATATATTTATTCATTTCCATGCACATCAGATCAAGCTAGCAGCTTGATACTTTGGAGGCCGCATCGATCTCATCATGATGAAATGACCCGTGATTCTTGTATTTGAAGACAACATATAATATAAACGATGCATTCTAAACTAAGAGACAGATATAATGGGAATTTCAATATACATATATATAAATAAATATATATATATATATATATATTAAATGCTTCCTCCAAAAAATTAGAATTTCAATGTACGGAAGCATATGGATACAAGGTTGCAGCTTTGCTAGCACCTCGTACGGATTTTCGCGTCTCAAGGGATAGATGATCTAGGGGACGGGATTCCCGTAGCAGGACCTCCAATTAGGAAAAAGCTAATTAATTATTAAATAAATAATAGAACTAATTTATAGCTAATGATGCATCAGAAGTGTTTTGAGATAACGTTTGGACGTAGAAATGAGATATGAAATCTTGTAATTTTTTTTTCAAATAATATTCAAACATAAAGTATTTTTCAATTTAAAATCATTATGTAAACACAAAAGCTAATATAAATTTTACAAACTTCAAAATAAAATACAAAAATCAATACACTTTTTTCACACTTCAAAACAAAAACAAAATTAAAAATTTATATTCAAACAAGTTTTTAACTTTATGATATTTTAATTTAATTTTTTCTCTATTTAAACTATTTCATTACTCTCCACAAACTTTTGAGATACATAAATTGTCCGAGCCCTTAATCCAAACATCAAAAGACTAGATCCGAGCATACATGCATATGAGAGAGAGAGAGAGAGAGAGCAGTTAAATCACCACCTTTACCCCCACCCACGAGCAGTTGTCGAGGGGGAACAATATGCAGGTTAGCGAAGATGAGAAACGCGATGAAGCAAAACACAAAGGTAGTAGAAAGTTTGAGAGCCATCCTGACTTTAATGTTAAAGGGAGGCAGATGAGGAATCCACACCAGCCCCATACTTTATATAACTTTTCACCTACAACTAGAGGTACCTAGGTTTTCATAGTTGACGTACGTAGTCAAGGCTTGCAAAACATGTTAAAACATTTAAAAGAAATGAAAAAAAAAAATAGTTTGAAAAACTTATGAAAGCTCCCTCCAAATTATAAGTTTTGCTATTTATCATCCTTACACACAACGTATACATCATATTTATTTTTATTTTTGAATTTTTTTAGTTTTATTTTTCCTAAATTAATTGAATTATTCTACTCATTATTCATACACCACACACCATATAAGAGAAAAAAATTAAAAAATTAAAAAAATATGTGTGGTGTGTGGCGTGTGGCATGAGCATGATAAATAGAATTTTTTCCAAATTATATATACAAGAAGTACTACTGATTGCATTCAAATTCTAGTACTTTTTCTTCATTAATTCACGAGGATTTTAAGAGATTCTATTTTTTATCCTCTCTCTCTGATCTCTCTCTCTCTCTCTATATATATATAGTTATTAATTTTCTTCTAATTTGTACAATATCACTGGTATTAATTTGGGTGGCATTTCAATGCAATTGCAGAGAAGATTCTCCAGGCCAGCTGGGATTAAGTTATCAGCTTGCCACATAAAATATTAAATATTAAACCAAAAAATAAATCGTAAAAGCATTGTACAATAATCGAAAGAAGATAAATGAAATAGTTTCAAAGCATTGGGGATGTAAGCTATGTGAGTGATGCTGAAATTATCAAGTTTCTTTTAAAAGAATCATAAAATATTAATCGTTTTCAGCTTTTATAAGGTATTTAATTTTTTAAATTTCAAAATAAAAATATATAATATTCTAACAATATTTTAAGGTTATAATATTTTTATTCAATTTTTTTTCTCTTATTTTTCAAAATCCCATAAAACATCTCAACTCAAGTAATTTCATTATTATTCACAAATTATTTCACTATTATTCACAATCATTACATCTAATCTCATTATCCAAACGAGGTCTTAGGGCTAGTTTGAGGAGTGAAATGATATAAGAATTTTATGAATAGTAGTAATATAGTCTATGAATAGTAGTGCGATAGTTTGAGTTGAGTACTTTTTAAATTTTGAAAAAGGAGAGAGAAAAAGTTAAATAAAAAATATTATAAATAATCCTCTATGATATCAAGACCATTATGCACCACAAATGTCTATATCTCTAACGAATTAAAAGGAACGAAGACTTCGACAAATTAAAAGTGGAGAAAAAAATACGTTAATCCTCGCAGACAACATATTTTTCTTTTCAATTCCAACCTGGGGGGCCCGGTTATAACTGACTAAAATGATATATAGGGACCAAGACTACCTCCTTCAACAAATGAACCCAACTATCTCTTTACACAAGATATTATATAAAGAATAAGTTCGACGAAAGTTCGTAAAAGCATCGACACTATAAGAAAAAAGGGTTTTTCCAGCGTTAAAAATCACCACAAATACACTTAAAAATCGCTGCAGTTGATCAATTCCTGCGATTTTTTATCGCCGAGCGTTCGACGAAATAAAAATGATATTTTTGATCAACCGTAGTGATAGCAAAAATTCGCTGGAAAAACATAATTTTTTCGGCAAATTTTTTTCGCCCCAAATAATGTCAAAAAACGCCGCCAAAAGCCTTCCTGGTATGGTAGAAAATCGTCGGAATTAAGTTTAATTGCGGCGATTATAATCGCCGCATAAAAGTCAGACCTTGCATATTTGCGGCGATTATTAATCGCCGCTAATACTCTGTTAGTTTAGCGCCTTCTATGTTCCAGCGAGTTTGAGCGCATATAAATCGCTGCAAGAGCTGATTGCGGCGATTAATAATCGCAGCTAATACTTTGTGATTTAGCGCCTTCTGTGTTCCAGCGAGTTTGGATTCGCCGCGATGATGTTTTGGTTCTTTTTTTTTTTTTAGCTTCTCGCTTTTGGCTGGGTGTCATTGTCACGTTTAAGTTATGCATGTAATACATAATTTATCTTATTTCAAGTCAGTTACTATATATATATATATATTTAGTAACTGACCTGGAATAAAATAAATTATGTATTAAAAAAAATTTACACCACAAAGAAATAGGAAACATTTTCAGCACCTAATCAAATACATTCATTCATCCAAAGGCAGTTACATAGAAATTCACATTAATGTTCGTAATGGGCTATATACACTAGGGTGGACCAATTGGAATCCAAAACCTACAACTCAACTACTAAATACTGAGATAAACACATTATATTGCTTCTAAACATTATCTGAAAATATATATACATTCAGACAATATTTGTCAATAATTGTCCTGCTCCTCTATCTTTAAAAATTATATCTAGTTAGCTATTTCAATATGCACCTGGGCATGAGGAGTGGGTAGAACAGCTTCAACACGACGACATCAATGCCGTTACAAATAAGATTTCTGCATATTTGATATTTCAGTATCTCCAAATCCAATCTGGCAATGATACACCAAAAAAAAAAAAAAAACTGTTAGAACAAAATAAACTCCAATACTATGTATTGTTATAAAAATACTAGAGCAATGTTCTTTTCACAAGCAGGAAATTTTGACTAGTCTCAAGAAGGCTATGATTCTACTATACCCCACCCTTTTACATTACTACATGCATAAATAATAGCAGGGAGACTTGCATGCAGCAGTATAGAACGTTTACATAAGTAAAGATTGAGGGTGCTAGCTATCTATCTAGGAGGGCTAATTACGAATTCAGAAATCACTATGAACTTAACAAAAAGTATATATATTTTTTTCATGTCTAATGATGACCTAGTGATCTTGGAATTACTAATTATATAATAAAGCAGTTAAATAAATGAATTAGCTGATCAAAGAGTGAAAAGGGCCGTATTCATGTATATATGCAAACTAATGATTGTGCAGCATGCAGTTTCACATTTAATTAATTATTTATCTGTATGTCAGGATTTTATGTGAATAGTTGACAAGAAATAATGGGTCACATGGATGAATTGAAAAAGGTATAAGAAATTAATGATTTGGAAGTCTTGCTCCATAGTACTATATATTTGCATGCAGTACTAGTTATCTACTATAGCATTATGCACAGAACTTCACAAATTTCTTCCTGAGATTTTTTGCATGCACAATCATGTCATGTGCCTAATCTCTCTTTTATTTGAGGCCTTTAAATTCGTATAGTCATTCTTAAAAGAAACTCTTTCCAACTACGTATAGTTGGAAGGCTTCCATACCCTAGTGGCATTAATTTAATCATGGGTGACCAAGGGTAAATTTATCAAACATGGTATAGAGTATGAGGAACAGGCTGGGATGTTTTGGATGAAATAAGAGAACTTGAAACTTCTACAAAGTATAAGATTGGCCTCATATAGCATGCAAATGTCAATTCCTATAAATGAACTGGCAATGATAAAATGAAATGTGAGATTGTAAGGAGAGTATATTGGATCCAAGCCCCAGTTTATATATACAGGAATTAATCAAGTACTTTATTTTTATAGCATAATACTTGAACTGCTTAGGCAAGTACCTACCTACTTAGACTTGGTAAATTTTAGATGTGTTGTGTCTATCTATGGTCCATTAAATTTACACACTCAGGTGTCATTTACAAACTTAAAAGCTTCCAACAAATCAAACATCAAGAGTCGTGGAAGTTGACATAATACTTCCAACTAATTCAAAGAAAGGTGAAACGTATGGCATATCATGCTATAGAGCATCCGAAGTTTTTGAAGTGTGAGCTCTTTTAGTATGTACAAATGCTAAAAGAGCTCACACTTCAGAAATGATAACATTCCTATAAGGAATGACACTTGAGTGGTTGGGGACAGCAAGCAGAAATGATAACATTCCCCAACAAGTGTTGCGTGCATGTGTGGAGGCATGCTTGCCTATTAGCTGCACAATCTGAAGAATTGGGAACTTCATGGACCCAACTTCTTACTTTTGGAATTGTTGTTTTGAAAGTATTTCATCAAAACAGCAAACATATTGTCATAATGGACATAACAAAAAAAAAAAAAAAAACTAATTGAAAGCATAATCAACATTTTCAGAACTCTACATCTTTCTCAAGCAAAAAACAACCAAATCAAAAAACAAATAACAGATTCTTTCTGGAAACAAGTAAAAGAAATCAGACCAAAAATCACAAAGAGAGAGACCTACCCTGATGGCTATTGAACTTGCTTGCAGAGTGAAGAAGACAAAAAATACGACGACGCTTTGACAGTATTCCCAGGAGGAAAAGCTGAATTAGCTTGCAGAGTGAGGAGTGAATGGCGTGGACTACAAATGATTGTATATCTCAACAGTTTCCTTTCATACCCAACATCCTCAAATATATGCTGTCACATTGAACTTTAAATAGTTATTCAACTATTTAGCATTCAACAGCTAGGTCATGAATCTTTGCTTATATATCAAATGTGAACCAAAACCATCGAGCAAAACAGAGACATACTGTTTAATAAAGAATCTCCCAGAAATTAATGGAGATTTTTAATTGTCCAGCTAGCAACTTAATTTGATTACAATTAAATTTGTATAAACCTGGATGGGCTAGAAAATTCCAGTCTTTGTCATGTAAAGTTGGAAATATAAATAAAGAATAATATGCAAACCTTCTCAATGTGTTCTGATCTTTTTGTACAATAAAACAATTGTGAGCATGGTTCAGTGTCTGAAAATCTGGGAAACCCTTTATATAATCATACTAATAATTAACAAAAATCTGGGAGCCATGCACGATACATGCATGTATGTATTGTTGGGAGTATAATGTACTAAGTTTTGCAAAGAATGATTTATAGAGACTGACCTTCACATAATTGATATCCAAACTAGTATAACAAGAAAAGTGGCCTTGCTCCTCCCATCAGACTCTGTAAATCATAGTCATATATATGTGAACATTGTTGGTATATTCTAGATCAAGACTCATATAAAGATAACTCGTAGATGGTCACACATTCACGAAATGATAATAAATATAATTATTATCAATGCAAATCAATGTGGGTACACATTCACGAAATGTTAAAGATGGGCTTTGGAGGCAAATTAATGGATGGCAGAAAACTCAAGAATCTAGCACGGAAAACCCTCCACGTGTAGCGATGGGCTTCACCTATATGGACAAAAAGAGGTTGCATACATATTGCTGTTTCAATCCTACCCCAATTTATGTGCTTATAATGATGAGAGAGAGAGAGAGAGAGAGAGAGAGAGAGAGAGAGAGAGTGAGTGAGTGAGTGACTCTCCTATAATTCAGGGGCGGGCAGAGCAGATGCATGCACTTGCAGAATATAGCCCAAAAGCAAAGCCAGCAATACGTACAAACCTATGAGGCAATAGTCTTCCAAGAACACCATAATGGCTTCTTTTTTCTAGATAAAGTTGTATGCTCCAAGAAAATGCAGGGAATGACTTGTTGATTACCGTATAACAAAGGTTTGAAAAAACTCTTCTTTTTTTCCCCACGACCATAAATGTTGAGATATAAATCTTGTATATAATATTTGCCATTTTTAGAGAGTTAGTGAAGAAACATTATAAGTTGTCTTGGAGCCACCAAAATTTTTTTTTCTATCCCATTAAATAATGTTCAACTATGCTCACAAAAAATTCTTAAAAACCATCCATTTTTGCTTTATTATTTGACTAAAAGGGGGATGGCATGCATTATTAAAGGTCCATTTAACACCACTGCATGAAGGACATATTGTCATAATTGAAAGGGAAAAGTACATGACTTTACACCTTTGTGTGCTTGAAGAAAGCATATGTACAAAAAACAACTGATTCTAGGTCATCTCTCTGCCAATGGTTTGTGATGATAGGTTCTGAGTCATATGACCTATTGTGTTTTTTTATTTGGATGTTAGTGCAAGCAATGATCTAGTTAGTATTGCAGCTCTCTAGCTAGCTAGGCTTGAACAAACCCACAAACTTTGCCCAATCTACTAGATTGCTTTTAAGGTAGGCAATCTAGAATGTTTACCACGCTAGGCAAAAGCTCTACTTTCATAAGTAAAAAAATAAACAAATCAAGCTCTCTGCTTTCTACTTCCTGATTCCTGACCATTATTTGATAGCATTATAATGAATTGTTCTGAATGGCTGCTATGCTAGGCTAGCTATTCAATTAATTAGTTTTATACTTTATACTCAACCATCAAAACTTATTGCAACTTCAAACTATAACAAACTGATACTTTTCATGTCCCAATTGAATTATAGTCGTTGATCAGATGAAAGAAAAACAAGATGTCGACCCAACACATTATTAAGGGGCAAATCTGCAACCAATAAAGATTGTATTGGGAGGAGCCAGTTAAGTCATCATCCAAGATTCTTTCAATTCATGTCCAGTGTCGTAGCTATAAAAAATAGATAATGAAATGCTAGTTGTAACACTCGGGTCCAACCAAGCCCACTTTACAAAATTTTTAGGCTTATAGGTATGAAAAACCCATTTGATTTTGCGAGTAAAAATTTTATCGAAGAGAAGACGAGCCTAAAATACTTTTGGCGGATTATAATTTTTTTTTTCATTAGGATGTAAATCTTTTAATGGACTAAGTGGATCTTCACTCAAAATTTATGGGACGAAGTGTAATTTTTTTAGGTTGAATCGAGGCCCAAGAATTAGGCAAAGAGCCCTAGCCCGTAAAAAACATAATTCCTAGACTCCACGTAGCACGGTTTCACGTCTACTTTGTTCCTCTCCATGCACGTCTCTCTTTCTTTCTTTTTTTCTCTAGGGTTTTATCTTTTTCCTTTTTAGTTACACGTTCATCAACCTAAGGTAAACCTAGAATACCCGCTTCTTCTTTTTCTCCCTCTCCTCTCCGTTTCCCACTGACGCCGCAGCCCGAGTCTTCAGTGAAGCAACTCCACAAACCACTATTACCTCTCGGTTCCTTGTTGCCGTAAGTCACGAAAATCCTCCTCAAGCCACCATCCTTCGTCGCACCCACGCACCACCGTGGGACAACTCCCTCTGCCCAGCCCACGCCTCCACAACCACGGCGTTAGACCTCGCCAGCCCCAGTTGCGCGTCCTCACCATCACAAAAAGACCCAAGCCCGTGTGTGTCCACCACAGGGAACCACCCTGCCCAAACCTCACTGCCAACCTGGCCCTCAACCACTCGTGGTGCCACCACCGTAGCCCACTGCTTAGCCACGGCAGAACAACCCTGCACCACCACCCAACGCTGCCGAGACTGCATGAAGACGTGGGCTGCACCTCTGTTTTGCGTCTAAAAAACAGAGCACATTTGGGAGTCCACTGTAGAGCCACGTTCTCCTGTGGCAGCCCTCACTCCTAGCCAGAAACGGCCATACCACACGGCCGCAGCTTAGTATTGCTACACCCTGTATCACCGCGCCTCAAGCCGCCGCCCCCTCTCGGTAACGTCTCTCTCCCTCACGCCGTACGTCGTTCTCTCGCTCCCTCAGTACCCTCCGTTCTCTCTCTATCTCATCTCTTTCTCTCTCTCTGTGTTCTGCAGTCGTGTCTCAACCACCTCCCAGCTCGCCGTCTTTGTGCCTCCATCTCTCGGTGAACCTCCACCTCCCTAGCTGTTGCCTTCACAAATTTGTTTTCGTAGTAGCAGAGTTTTACAGAAGCTTTGCGTAGGTTAGTCTTTGCATAACATATTTATGTAACGAAATTACTTGGTTACCCCCTTTGAATTACCACCTTAGTAATCTGTTTTAAACTTTTAATACGTAAAGTAGTGGTTTTTATTTATTTATTTATGTTTACAATATTTTAAATTGTTTTACAGTAAAGTTTTCTTTAAAAGATAAACGATCTTGTATAGTTTTTTTTTTCTTTGGACATAGATGCTTGTGGGTTCTATTATTTTAGCATTTTAGGAAACTAATGTTTTTATTGGATTATTTATTAAGTGATTATTGATGAAGTTGGGAAATAATGATAGATTTTAAGGTTACGAGAATTTTAGGTTTTGAGAAATTAAAATAGGTTATTTTAGAAGCTTAGGATTAAATATCGAAATATGTAATTGATTGGAAATTTACGGAAATTACGTGATTATTTTATAGGTGACGAGTAATATTTGTTCGATATTTTTTTTTGAGGAAATTCTGAAAAGCTAAGAAGTCCAGGTAAGCGGGGTTCCTATGCTAGACTTTGCATAAAAAGAAAATGAACTGAGGTTGATTTATGAAAATATGCATGATATATTTGTTTTTGAAAAGAAATATGAAAATAACCTTAGTTATTTGTTCTTCATTACTCATTGAACTCTGATGAAAGAGAAAGCATTTTTTTTGTCATGACTGGTGTAGACATGAGCTTATTTCTGGCATTTTGTTTCTAAACTATGCAAAAGAGGGCGAGTAATAAGTTTTGTGCATAAATTCTATTTTGTGATATGATTCTGTTTAGTTCTGAAGATTTTATGTACTTTGATATGATATGATGTGATTTCTGAAAACTTTTGGCATGACATTCTGAATATGGGTTTGGTTTGTGGATGGTGATCTGTTTGACCTACCACGGGTGCTAATAGTGGTTTCTGTTTGGGTTGGTACCAACTGTTATGTTTCTGGTGCACCCACTTTGGAAACAAAGTGGTCTTTCTGGTGGTCTTTCCTGTGTGCACACTCGGGGCTCCGAGAATAAATAAGGGGAAGATTCACATTCTGTTTCTGCTCGGTTAGCTACCGGGGTTTGCACAACCCTACCACGGGGGTTAAACATGGTCTCTGATGTGATATGAAGTTCTGGTATGATGGTGGTCAGTTATGCTATGCCAAAAGACTTTGAATAAGAATATTTTTCTGAAACTTTCGCTCTGATATTTTTGATAACATGTTCTGCTTTCGCACTCTAAAAATGGAAATATTTTGTTCTGCATTTTGAATTTTGTAAATGCTCATGTTTGCACACTAGTATATGTTCTTTGCTTACTGAGTTGTTGACAACTCACCCCATATCTCTAAATATTTTTCAGATAATTTTGATGGTTCAGCTGGAGAACAAGAGTAAGAAGTTTTAGCAATGTGTAATGATCGTGGTGGAATAAGTGCCTGAGGGTTTATTTGAGAGTCGTAGTTAGGGAATTTTTTATTTTCGATTATTTGGATTGGATGAGTTAAGGATATTTTAAGTATTTGGAGAGTTTTTAATTTATGTTTAGAGAATTTCTTTGTTGTCCCTATGATGGAACATGAGTATTTGGGTTGAGTAATGAATTAATATTTTAAGGAGTTTTTTCTGGATTTTATAGTTGTAATACTGAAGTTGATATTAAGTATTAAGAGCTAACTCTCCGGACCTCCGGGATCGGGGCGTTACACTAGTAGTCATAATTAAAAAGAAATAGATGTTTTAGATCTTCTATTTGGCATCGGTTAATTAAAAGAGCGCCAAGAATAACTGTATAAGGTAAAGACATGAACATGCTTAAAGATCAATTATATAACCATTCATTAAAAATCGCCGCAATTGGCCCTTTTTCTTGTAGTGTGAAGCAGTTGGTAAGTTAATCTCAAGAGAAAACCAAAACAGACTGCACAGAAAATTGAAACAAACAATAACAAAAACTGTAACAGACAGCACCAAGTTCTTTTCTCTCTCAGGTTCTTCAAGTTAGCAACATTTTTCCCTTGATTTCTTAATGAATTATGTTTATAAAACATCCAGAAATGATTGCTAACAATTTCTGCATGATTAAGTAACAGAAGAAATGCTAATTGAGTAATGAAGAAATGACTTATCTGCTTCCATTGGTTATGCTTTGCCATCCACTATTTAAAAAGACACCACGTTTTGAGGGGTATCCTGGAAGGGTACATGCTTTTAACCTGGCAATCTTACTTGAGTATCAGATGAGGCATAAATGCGCAGTATATTAATCAGTTTATTAATAAGCAATTATTAACAACCTGAATCAGGAGTTTGTTAACATTCTTTACCATTATATATTATATAATATATCAGGAGTTCTTGAAGCCATTAATCAAAAACCTCTATAGCAAGTATACATTTTCATAAAAATTAACAAGTCAAGACTAGCAAGTAGCCATAACAATGATATAAGAACAATTAAATAAGCCACGACTATAATAAGCCATATGATGAGAATATTCTTCTACTAGTCCAAGAGAACAAAAGACTCACAAAATCCAAGAATGCCAAAAAGAGCATGACAGCCACAACAATAATAAGAGGCAGTCTTCTGCATGGCAGAACAACAATAGCACAGACAGATAATGGAGAAGGTTAGACCAAAAAGCACAAACCAAATGTATGAGACATAATCAGGAATATGCATGCATAAGTGACACAAAAACCTTTTAAGGTATCTGATTTGAAAATACATACATATTTTCTCTGAGAAACCAGTATACAATTCACACTTTACAATGGGGGAGACTTTTACCTTGCAAATTGCAGTATTCAGCACTTAAAATGTAACTGAGATACTACCATAGTAACACTAGCATGTTGATAAGTTTGTATATAGTTATTTCAGTACAACTTATAATTGAACAAACATAATCTATAAAATAAGTTTGTAAATACTTTTTTCTTTGATTGATTAATAATAATTTTATTGATGGTAGAAAGTAGAAAGTAGAAAGTAGGCATAGCCCATGTAAGGAGAATTATTAAACAGTGGTAATGGTTGACAGGCCAAATGAGGCTTGATTGATGTATGAGAAGCTTGAGTCTCACCCAAATGTGCAAGTAAGCAAGAACGCAAGCCAATTCATGTTCAGCTTTCAGGTAACTACCGATTTTCTGTCTGTATTTATGGGTGAAGAGTCAAAGTTACTAAAAGGTTTCAATCTAGCATGGATGTGTGAGTAATGAAAGGTAAATAAGTTACTTATGTCAATGACACAGAACTATATTCTGCGTGGGCATTTTTTTTTTTTTGGGAAATTTAAACTTGAAAACTATAATATTCTGTGTGGGAAATTCAAAAAAAAATTTCCCACCACCAATGAGAAATTAGCATACGACATATTATGGGGATTTATGGGGATTTTCTAGAATTGATCACACACAACAAGGTATATTCACTTTTCTTTTTTCCTGTTTCTATCTAATAGTCATTGTCAACTTACAACTCTAACAGGCCATGGAGATGATGAAGTTCACAACAAGCACTCCTTTTTAATCAAGAGCCTCTGTATTAGCATAAGGCTTAACCAAATGCACTAGAACAATGTACACCTATCTTCAAAACTTATTGCGAGGTTGTATATCACAATCTGAAAATTTGAAAAATCCCCAAAGGCATTCACAAACTAAAAAATCCATGTAAGCACACAAGAATTTGATGCAACATTTAAGGAAACACAACCAAATGCTGCTTTACCTTCATTTTACAACTACAGGGATCGCTCGTTATGCAGTTGTCATAGATTAGTGTATCTAGTTTACCTTTAGACCATAGAGCTCGAGCAAGCACTTTGTCTGCAGGTCCTCACCTCTATTTGAAGGCAATGCTGATTTCAAAAAACTAGCACATAAGTGATCTATTCTAAAAGATTAACTAGATACAACTTATAATTCGCAAAATGTATTTAAAAAAAATACAAAGCAGAACAACTTATTGTGTCGAGATCTCATAGCAGATAGTCTCTAAATGCTTTATATATATAAGTAGTTTAATCTATCAATACTTAGAGAAAAGTTCAGGATTTTTTTTTTACAAGTAAATTGCGTGTTGGTGGATCACAAAATGGAAATTAAAGCTGGTAAAGATATGTGAAAAAAGATGTAACAACAGGACCCAAATTTTAAACCAACCACCCCACCAACTTTGGAACCCTAAAGAAACCCAATTTAACCAATCCAGAACCACAACTCATATGCACAAAACAGACCCACAACACAGATGCACTAAAAAGACTCACAACTCATATGCACAAAAAAAGAACCACAACTGTCTTCTGCACCAAAATGCC
Organism: Pterocarya stenoptera; assembly: GCA_003123785.1. NCBI lineage: Eukaryota > Viridiplantae > Streptophyta > Magnoliopsida > Fagales > Juglandaceae > Pterocarya > Pterocarya stenoptera. Next base: position 143,019 of record QEOT01124129.1, on the reverse strand, counting down.
ACTGCATTAAAACAGAACCACATAACTGATGAAGTTTGTAGTGCGTGCAGTCACAAATGCACAAAACACAAGCTGAAGACCACTTCTCTTTCTTTTATATTTTCTTTATAAGTTTTACTAATTTGAAATATAAAATAGATGTTATACACATGTAGAGCATCTGAAGGCATGAACGTTGTTGTTAAAAAAACAGAGTAATGCACTAAAAATGGAGAGCAGTTACGATCTGTGATGAGTGAATTTGTGAGTGAAAAACTGAAGTGAGTGTTGCGTGAGCAAAGGAGAAATGGGAGGGAGCTTGCTGCTATGAGAGATTCTTAGCAGCAACCCAAAATCGCACAAAACCTAGGAAAAATCCCCAAACCCACGGACTGCAGAAATGAAGTTCATTTCACAGAAATTTCATGGGAGTGGAAATTAACTTGAAGTGAATGTGGGTGTGATCATGAGAAGCAGAGAAGGAGAAGGGCCTTACCACCTATCGGCAACTCAGAACTCCAAGAACTCCCACAAACGAGCGCAGCACCAAACCCACAAGAAATCTGCATTGGAGAGAGAGAGAGGGTCTACTATGAAGGCCCTGGGGTTCGAAGTCAGAGGGTAGAACGAGTAAGAGAGAGAGAGACCAAGAGAGAGAGAGAGAGAGAGAGAGAGAGAGAGAAATACAAAGATGAGCACCGTGCGAGAGAGGAAGATAAGATCTGAAGATGAGTCTGGCACGGGGGGGGAAAAATAAAACATTTCGTACGTTATGCCACCCCAGACCCAGTAGCAACGATTTTAGTCCGTTGCAAGATGTTTTTTCGTTTTGCGGCGAAACAAAAAGCCGTAATAGAATTAAAAATCGCTGTAAATAAGTCCAACTCCATTTAAATTGCAAATCGCGGTTAAAATGCCCCGACGAGTTTTGATTCGCTGCAAAAAGTGACTTAATACAGCGATTTTATTTGCAACAGAATAAAAATTGCCACAATAAGTACTTTTTCTTGTAGTGATCCTAATCTTTCCAGTTGGGTACACATTTTCATCTTCCCAGCCCTAGACGTGACAGGGAAAATGAAGCAATAATGAATATAGTAGACAAGAATTTTCAACCATATATGAATTGTTGAGAAATTGCTGGAAGAAACTTTAATATATCTTTCTTATATATCATTAGATAATCCAAGATTTTTCTTATGAAATGCATTAGAACACTCAAATGTAGTACTGTATTTTTATCGCTTGTATATATTTTACAGCTACACCCAATCAATCTATTTGTTGAATCAACACAAATCGCCAATATTGGCGTGCATTAACTGATGACATATATGTCATAATTCATTGACCGAAATCGTTATTCCATAACTCATGACTTTTCCAAATACATCCAAATACAAAAACATGATCATTGAACGACATTACTTATAATAGAAATCGTTTTTCACCAAAATGGCCGTCTCTCTTTACTGGGGAGACTTGATTCCTCTCATATTTCTCTTCGAACCATGCATATAGGCCGGCATGAACTCCAACTTCTGCATGTACATGTATATCTTGTTAGCATTTGGGGAGAGTTATCCAGTCAAATAGTCTCTCTCTTCAAATATGCTAGGTTTGGATACAAAACACATTTCGTCTCGTCTTATCTTATCATTATAACTTTTCTAAATTTCTACAAAAAATACAACAAACAATTCAACTTTTTCAAAGTTCAAAATAAGAATAATATTCTAACAATATTTTATTCGACTTTCAACTTTGATCTCAATCACTATCAAAACCTCCCTTTTAAGATCTATTTTGAATAGCAAAAGCCTCTCATCGTATTCTATCTCAATATCAAAACATCATAAATACAAATATTTTTCAATTTCAAATAATCAACTTTATCTAATCATTACAACTTTTCTAAACTTCCAAATAAAACACAAAAACAATTCAACTTTTTCAAATTCCAAAATAAAAGTAATATTTTAACAATATTTTAAGGTTATAATATTTTTATTCAACTTTTTAAAAATCCCATAAAACATCTCAACTCAAGCAACTTCACTACTATTCACAAATCATTTCACTATTATTCACAGAATATCACATCTAATCTCATTATCCAAACGAGGCCTAAGGCTGGTTTGGGGATTGAGATGGGATAAGAATTTTATGAATAGTAGTAAGATAGTTTGTGAATAGTAGTGAGATAGTTTGAGTTGAGTACTTTTTGAGTTTTGGGAAAGAATAGAGAAAAAGCTTAACAAAAAATATTATTTTTGTTTGAGAATTTGAAAAAGTTGGAATTGTTTTTATTTTTTATTTGAAAATTTGAAAAAGTTGTAATGATTAGTTTGAAAAAGTTGTAATAATTAGTTTAAAAATTTTGTATTTAAATTATGTTTGGGAGTAAGATGGGATGAGATCAACTGAGAATTTTGTATCTCATCTAAGGCCCCAAACAAGCCCTTAATGTTTTGCTTTCAATTATAAGATCAATTGTTCCTTGATACCAAGGAAGTGATGCCATCCAAAATAAGAATTATCCTGATGGCTAGCTAATCAATAGAAACTAAGGATTGAGATTGAAAAATAATGCAAATGTATAGAAAACGATGGAGTTTATATATTTATTAATTAAGTTGAAAAATGGTTCAGAAACTCACAAGTTGAGCTCAAATAGTTATGGAGATTCGAGATTTTGATAATTTTACCCGAAAAGGTAAAAACCCAATTATTGCATAAAACTAAAATATGTAATTAAAACTATGAATAAGGCCAAAAACTTGCCCTGCCCCATACCGGAATAAAAATTATCTCTAAAAACAAGAGCGAAACATTTTCATAAAAGGAAAAAATATTGCAATTGACTAATCAAAGGGGATACCGGATGACTTCGGGATCAAAACGAAACCACTAGGCATAGCCAGGTGATCATTTGTGTGCAGTGAAAAGAATTATAACCAAAATCCTGACGAGTGCATAATATTGCTCCCATTTTAGGAATCTTCACATTTTCCTGTTATATTTGGGCTAACATGCCTTCTCAAAGTAGTCTAGCACTATCAAATCAACATCATCAGAACCGAATTCCCCTACATCATGTAGGAAATCCATCTTGCAGTTAACCTTCAATTAGCAACATCCAAGTAGAATTGTTCTTTTTTAAAGTTTAATGAGAATAGTTAATTATTTGGTAGAGTAAGTATGAGATGGTACTTCCACCTTATCACATTATATTATATTATTAAAATTGCTTATATAACCACTGTTTTTAATGATTTCAAATTTTGTGATAGAGTGAGAGTTATACCATGCATGTGTCCATATACTGTCTATATATATATATATATGTAGGTATGCTCTTTTAAGCACCAGTATTCTTGACTCGTACCAGCATGCATCTTCCTCTAACTTCAAATTTTCGTTAGGGGACAAAATTTGAGAAAGAAAATTAATGTATGAGCAAAAGAACAAATACTTTGACGGACTTTCTCGTGGTGGAGTACTCTCTCAGGCTCTCTACCTAATTATAGTGACTTATAATATCAAGACCATTACGCACCACAAATGTCTATATCTTTAATGAATTAAAAGGAACGAAGACTTCGACAAATTAAAAGTGCAGAAAAAAATACATTATGCAACAAAATACACGACTTATGCCTCGTTCGGGAACACATCTTATCTCAAAATTTCTCATAATTTTCTTCTGCATTACTCAAACATAAATACTTTTAATTTCAAATCTTCAACTTTTTCATGTAATCGTTATCTAATCATTACAATTTTCCAAAAATTCCAAACAAAATACAAAAAAAAAAAAAAATTATTAAACTTTTTCAAATTCTAAAATAAAAATAATATTAAAAAATAATATTTTAATTTTATAATATTTTATTCAACATTTTCTCTCTCATTTTTTAAAACCTAATAAAACATCTTAATTCAAACCATTTCATTACTATTAAATATTTTTTATCTTATTTTCCAAACGAGGCCGGTATGTAGCATTACTTACAAAAAAAAAGTAATCTTTCGCAATCTTGCTATTAATGATTGAGATTTTTCGTCTCTAGCTATTCCCCTATATACTTACTTTTTTTGAATGAGAACGTACGTGGTGATAGTGAAAGTGGAGTTTTCTTATGAAATGGATTAGAACACTCAAATGTAGTGTATTTTTATCGCTTGTATTTTACAGCTACACCCAATCAATCTATTTGTTGAATCAACACAAATCGCCAATATAGCTCAGCTAAGGAACAAGCTGGGCGCCATTACAACAAAAATTTTGGTTGTGAATAGTCTTTTGGTCGCGATAAATTAGTCGGAAAAGGCCATTTTTGTTGTAGTGGCCCGAACCTATCGTTCATTACCTTTTTCTTTTCTATTTTACTTCTGATCCGACTCCGAGCATTGCGGCTATGGTAACAGGTTTTTGCTTTGGGAACCTCAGTCTCTCATCTTATATATTTATTTTAAAAAATTCATGACCAGGTATTCCAGCTCCAGCTTGCGTTCAGATGTATGAGCCTGTTAATGGTTTTGTTCAACCCTTTCATTATGATTCTGTTACTATCACACTTAATATGTTAGAAAAAAATACTCAAATCTTCTGTACAAAAGTTTCTACATCACATGGTTTTCTTCATCTATAACTTATTGCTTGGGAAAGAAAGCTGAAGAAAGGAGAGGAAAAGGACAGGCCCATCGAGGACCCAATGAATGGTCGTTGGATGGCATGCAAAGAGGCATGGAAGTCCATTACACATGCCTTTGAATTAATAACCCATCCCCAAGTCAAGGCCGATGGATTAATAACCCATCCCCAAGTGAGTGTGTTAGATAGGATTCATTCCACGGAACAAAGTGATCTTTTACTAATTAAATTAGACTTAATCTTGCTACTCCTTTCAGAACCCAAGTCAATCTGTGGAGTGCAATAAGACAAGCATAAATCAATTTCTTTTCCGATTACTTGCAGCCATGAGCTATGTGTGCTCATGCAACTATGCAAATCAATTTTAAGCAATGTGCTGCACTAATTATCATTTTACAACAGTTAGTAGAATTTTTCTTTTGTCGCTAAATTAGTGGACTCATTAATTGAAACCGGATAGTTCTAGATATAAAACTCTAATACAAAAAAGAATTACAAAACTCTGCCTATTGCTGCCTTGACTTCTCAGATCATTGGACTCGATATCTAGACTATGCCATGAGAAGAGGCATCTATGGTGGTCAGAAAACGAGATTGACTACATGTAAATTGAAGAGGCATCTCTGGTAGAAATGCCATGAGAATAGGCATCTTTGGGTCAGTACCTCTATTGAACAAAGAATGGGCAAAAACAAAAATCATGACCAACTTGCACACAGAGAGGTAGGCAGACGGGCAACGAACTTATAACAATGTAATATATACCAAGCTCCAAAACAGTGTTTGAGACCCACGTGTCAGTTAGCCCATCACTATGTCAATGCTAGTGTGAGTGAGAGATAGAGAGTTTTTCGGTGAAGGAGGCCATAGGTGCCGTTGTCGGGGGAGATTTAGGGGGAGGGGAGAAGAGGGCAAATTACTCGGGCAGGGCAGGACAGGGCGAGGTGGGGGGAAGAGGACGAATTCGGAAAATAAAATTTGTTTATGTTATTTCTTTCAAGAACATATCGTTTAAGTTACAAAAGAAAAAAAATATATTTCCAAGCTGGCAGGACTCTGAGTAGAAGAACTCATTTGAATTTTATAAAAAGTTTGGATGACTGTAATATTTCTTAACTTATGTTTGGAGGCACGTAGCTTATGGATAATCTGGGGTGTGTAGTGTCAAAACTTTATGGTACTGTTATTTAGACTTTATGTCTCTCTTTTGTATTTTCCATTGCGAATTAAAGATGCACTTTTATTGAGCATGTCAGCACACGTCTTGTTATCACAATATGCGAGGGACGTATGACCCAACCGACCAACATCCTGGCACTACAGTCCTTGCCGAGGCGGGGGCAGGGGGTGCCACAAGTGATATCAAAGTTTTTACGACTCTAGGTAAATCCATAAGTCACCTACGTACAGTACTAGATTTAGGCTTTAATCTTAGTATGGTAGGCTGGGAATTTGTGTAGTAGACTTGGGACTTTAGCAAAGTTGGCTTGAATTTTCAATGTGATAGGCATGAATCTTTAGTATTGTAGACTTGAACTATTAACAATTAGGCTTGAATCAAAGATATCGAGGCTTGAAGGAAATTGACATTTTAGGGCAGGATAGTAAGACAGTATCCATCATTGAATGGGGACGATGTGGTCTAGTTGTCCTGATCATGGGACAGGAACGGAAGTCACAAACTGAGGAACGTTACAGCTCTGGATCACTCCAAGAGATTTAAGGTTTTAGATTTTGATCAATGTATGAAGTGAGTTTATGAAATCTAAGGTTGTTAGATTCAACAGACTTTAAGGAATGATTTATAAGAGTTACTTCAATCTAAGGTTTTAGATTTTGCACAATTTAAGAAATGATTTGATAACATTTGAGGTTTTATATTCTGCATGCTTCAAGAGATTGATAGGTCACCAAAGTGTTGAATACAATTGGATAATGTAGTCTAATGTATGAAGGAAATAATCATTGGGATCCAAGTATGGTTCAAGAGATGTCTTTGTCGAATTGGAGACTTTGGACTGCATGGCCTAACTTAAGACCTTAGATGTGATGTACTAGCTATTGAGGTGCTAGTTATGATCATTTTAACACCCCGCCAACTCATGCCAAAAGACCATAAGAATCATGGAGTCTTGACCATATTAAGGGATTTAGTATATGAGGCACCTAGAGCCATAAGATGGATCAAGTAACCTTCATCATCTTTTAGTTAAGAATTCTTAGAAAGCATTCTTTTAATCCCTAGGAAAAGGTCAAGAAAGAACTTATTATCTTGGTGGGCTTAAGGATAAAACCCATAATATTGTAAGGATCTTAGCTAAAAAGAAAGTGGGCTTAAGCATAAAAGCTAAAGGATCCAACGCATGAGGAGGAAATCTAGAATGGGTCTAAGGAGAAGCCCAAAAGTGAGGCCCAAGTTGCCCAAATACCAAATAGCCCAAGGCCCAATAGGAAGCCCAACAACTAGGCCCAAATCTGAATGGGCCAAGGGAAATGAAGGCCCACTAACCAAACCCAAACCCAAATGGGCTAACGCCCAATATGAAGCCCAAGGACTAGGCCGAACCAAATGAACTAAGGCCTAAATTAAAAATCCCAATCCAAAGCCCATCCCAGCCTACAAAACTTAGGCCCAAAGTTGCCCAACTTGGTGATTAAGTTTAGAAAACTTGCACATTACACTTTGTCTAAAGAATTCAACACCTTGTGAATCTTAACTCCTCTAAGTGGAACCTAAAGGACTACTTGGCTGCCAAGTTTTACTCTTCAAGATTTCAATGGAACAACTTCCGTTTTTTGGAATGTAAAGAATAACACAAAAATCAAGTCAACTAGCATAGGTTTGATAATCGGCTACTAGATTTCAACTGACCCTTTAACAAAAGATTTTCTTAAAATTTAGTTTTGATCTATTTTAATTAGATCAAGCATTAGGCTAAGTAATAGCACATGTCATAGCCATAGGAGACATGTCAAAGCGCACACCACAACAAACAACCAACAAGGGCAAACCGAATACCTCCAACCCATGCCACTAAGTACTTAGTCTTATTTAAATAAAAATTTTGCGCAACAAGCTTAGCCCCACCACCTGAATCAATTGTGGAAACTTGGACCATGAATAAAGACAAGGGCCGACACACCCTTACACATTCACATGAGGAATAGGGTACTACACATTAAACAGAGTACAAACTCTACTTACACATTCCAACAAGCAAGATCAGCCCCAATTTTAGGCGATTATCTTTGTCTCCAAGAAACAAGAAAGATAGTTCCAAGGAATTCAGGTCTCCCTTTGACCTCACACATCCTATTTGGTCAAAATTTGAAAGAAAAAGATAGAAAAAACCAAAAGACACCTTCTCGATCGAAAGACACCTTGGACCATATGCCACCAAGCACCAAGCCACGACCTACTACAAGTTACCTTAAGAAAAGATGAAGTGCCAACTCATGTCATGCCCTCTAGCAACATGTCAAACCTGTGCACCTCACTCCAAGTCTCAATTGAGTGCAATCGGGTACCCCATGAGTAAGGCCATCAATTTGAGTCAAGGCTTGAAGGAAAACTTCTGAAGATGAACAGCTTTAAGTGAAGTCCATTGAAGGGGAAAATCAGACCTAGCATGAATACCTAGGTTGCATCATTAAACACATACAAAAAGGCAACTATAGCTTCTAGCATCTAGTCGAGTGCCATGATGAACATGCTTACAAACCAGCTCCTATTCCCATGCCATCCCCTTGGTTCCCGAGCAAACATTGTAGTAGCAAACCATTCAGCCACTACTTGACACATGATCCTTGGTTTGACCACAAGAAACTAAAGGAAGAGTAAATTGAAGATGAAAAAAGCCAAATGGCTCTTCTCGGCTACTAACACGATACACGCACCTCTTCCACCAAGAAGCCAAGTGTCCCTCACTGTTATCTCTTTCTTTCACAAGAAAGGTATCACTCCTACACCTACTAAGCCATTATAACCGAACTAGCTAAGAGAAACAAGTGGTTTGAGGTAACAATTTTGAAGGAATTTGAAATCTAGTCATGATCTAGCTTTGGTGACAAGAAAATCTATTGAACTTATGAAATTATTACACCCTACACCCCACAATCTTAGAACAACTTCATTCTAGGGTAGAAAAGAGATTCCCATAGCTACTCATAAGAAAACAAAGAAGGAACATCATCATAACCCTTAGTCGATTACATTATGGTAAAGCTAAGGGTGAGTTTCTGGATGAGCTATGGTTTCTTGAATGTTTTCCTTCTTCAAATGGAGCCTATAGATTGCACCCCTCATGCCTTACTTCACTCCACACTACGTGCAAATGAATTTGAGTGATATAGAGAGAACTTCCAAAAAGAGGTAAAGAGAGAGCTATAGCTTTGTACTTGAAAGGCAAAGCCTCAACTTGGTAAGTATTCTATCTTAATATATTGATTAAGTGATGAATAAATATGTTAAGCATGAAACTGTGCTACCATGAGAAGTTTACACTTAAGATTTAAGGAAGTAAAGGGATGCATGCTCAGGTTAGGTCTTGATGCTAGCATGTGTAAATGCCGCATTCATTTTACAAATGCTATTTGATCATGAAATGTCTAATATTACCTTATGGGCATTCGGTCATTACATGACATGTGTTGGTTATTATGAATTTTTGCATAAACAAGTACTCTATATCTTGATGCATAAAAATATAATATTTTACATGAAGTTTGATACTACAAAGAACAACACATGTCACAGCGTATGTTTTGTCATGAGCATAACATGAAAAATATTTTATCAGGACCCAATGCTAGGATGGATGAATATCCTAGTGGAACTCATATGTCCACTCTGGAGTAACTAAAAATAGAGTGATAACTCCTGAGTTGACGAAGAACAGTCAACAAACTTTGACTGGTTCTTCTTTAAAGGATTCCAGTGCATTGTCGAATTATAGCACCTAACGCTGGTGGGTGCCCATGCTATGAAAAGTTATGACCGATGCATTGAAATTTATCTTCGCGGCTCTAATAATGTTATCTCAACTAAAATTTGAGTTATGATAACTAGCAAGTACTCGTGATGCAAAAAAAGAAAAAGAAAAAGAAAAAGGAGAGTCGTGATGATACCATATGTTAAGAAAGTTTTTTTACAAAAAAATAAAGAGAGAATTGAATTGAACAAAAGTTAAAAAAGTATGAAATGTTCTCTGTAAGAAAATGTGTCTTTTCTTAAAGATGTTGAGGAATCTAGATGGAAAAAATAGTTCTCTTTTCTATGCCTCTCATGAATCCATCACGTGTTTATTATCTATCATGTTTATATTATCTCTTTGTATGTTGGTTGTTAACTTATTGAGATTTGAAGAAATCTCACTCTATTAATTTCAACTACTATTCCATTTATGACACATAAATGGTATGAATGCAAACCTCAGGCTAAGGATGATTGAGGAGGACTTAGACCCAAGCCACCAATTGGAGTTAATTATGATGTTCCTAGAGATGGTCCTACATCAGCGCATCGGGTGATGCTTTGAATATGTTCCATTGTAAGAATCCCTTTAACTACAACCTGAATAAGGAGATGTATTCTCCATTTGTTCATGTATTATGTACACGCCTCATATTACAGACATTTAAATGATGCGTGAATGTGTTTTTTTTTTTTTTTTTTTTTTTATAATGAAGCTATGGTTTTAAGTTATTCTGGTACGAAAATTTTACAAGTCACATTTTCACTGCGATTATTAAACTCTGCTAGATGAATTTATAGAATGCATTGCATGTTATTTTTCATGAACAAGAATATGTGATTGTGTGTTACATGTCCTGATACTCCAAGTCCCTGTAATAAAACAAGCAGAGATTGAGGTGTTACAATCATAATGAAAGAACCTATGGAAATTTAGGTAGAGATTATTGACTCTATACGCCATTGGACATTGGTTATAGTCACCCCTAGTAGATCTCGAGGGCTAAAGTTTTATACGGGTGAAGCCCACCCAATAACCTTAGCCCAAGCCCTCAGAAGTCTGTGCAGCCCACCATCCAACAGCAGCGCAAACTTCTCTGGAGGTATCTTTGTGACATTGATATTCATGGTTGTCCTTGGGTTATTGGTGGAGATTTTAATATAATCCGCGACAGGAATGAAAGACTGGGTGGAAATTTTCAATCTGCTAGAGCCATTCAAGAGTTCAATAACTGTATACAAGCATGTGGTTTGCTTGATATTCCATCTTCTGGAAATCGGTTTTCTTGATGTAATGGGAGGTTAGGGGGTGGTAGAATATGGGCTCCGCTTGATAGAGTGCTAATCAACTCAGAATTCTTGACTTCTTTTGCGAATGGAAGGATGGCTTATCTGTCTAGAACATTATCCGATCATTCTCCAATGCTCACTGAATTGTTTGATGCACAGAGTGGTGGACCTCGTCCATTTCAGTTTCCATGTATGTGGTGTTCTCATTCAACTTTTATGGAGGCTGTTAGGGAATGTTGGGAGTAGGAAGTAAATGGCTGTGCGATGGTGAGGGTTGGTCTGAAATTGAAAAGATTGAAACAGCTATTGAGGAAGTGGAATGCTGAAGTTTTTGGTAGACTTGAGATGCATCTTTTAGCTATTGAGGACAATTTGATGGCTCTAGAGTAGACAGTAATTCAGAATTTTTCCCTTGAAGCTCAAGTTGAGCTTTTGTTATGTAAGCAACAACACCTTCAAATTTTACGTCGCCAAGAAATTATGGGATGTCAAAAATCAAGGATTAAGTGGTTAAAAGAAGGTGATTCTAACACGGCATTCTTTCATGCCTCGTTAAAGTGGAAGAAGAGGAATAAGAGTATTAATAACATGAAGTTGGAGGATGGTAGTCTTCTTACCTCGGCAAACGACGTACACATGGAAGCTGTTAATTATTTCCATGAGCTATTGTCTACGTCTGCGATTTCCACAAATGAGGAAGTTATGAGTTTGCTAACACCGACTATTTCTATGATACCTAGTATTTTTGTGTATTTTAACTGAATGCTTATTTTAATTACCCAGTACAAATGAGGTATTTTTGTGCTAACACCGACTCTTGTTTTAAAATTTATTGGGTTTCTCGTTGGTTTATTTTATGATTTTTAAGTTGTGAAATTTATTTTGATATGCTTCTTAATATTAATTATTGTTTTGCATTTAAATTGCTCTTAATTTAAATTAGTTTGTTTGTGGGTTTTAAAATTATTATTGTTGAATTTTATTATTATTTTATTTAAGCTATTCACTGTGTTTAAATTAGTTTTATTTAAATTGTTGTTTTGAAATTCTTTTCATTGGATCAATTTTGTGACCCAAATTGTGAGGATTGGATCACATTTCTTTCCCTTACTTTTTCTTTTTCTCTTTCTTTCTTCTCTTTTCTCTTTTTCTTCTTTCTTTTCATCCTTTTTCCCCTATCTCCCAGCCCGTGCGTGCAACACCCCTCCCTCTCTCCCTGTCCGTTTCTTCTTCCCCGACCCAACCCTGCCCTTCTCCTTCTCTTCCCCACCGGTCGGTGACCTCACTCCACCGTTTCCAACCTCTCCCGCGCCGCCGTGAGCCTCCACGCATGGCTTCAAGCCCCGGCACCTTTTGTGCTCTAGCGCCGCCGTCGCTCCACCATCGGCCACCACCTTCTCACCACACCACCCTCGACCTGTCAGCTACCTAACCCACCCTTCCTCAGCTCTGATCTGCCACTTGTGAAGCCTCTCTATCTCATTCTCTGATTTGAGCCTTTTGGCCTTCAATCGCCGCCCACGCCGCCACCCACGGCCAAAGACTACCACCATTAGCTTCACCGACACCCCTAAGCCCTTCCCTAGTAATCTCTAGCCTTCATTTGTCCCCGTTCAAAATCTACTATTTTGAGACCCACAGCCTTAGTGCATTTTGCACTGTTCATTTGCTGTGTTGCCACATCTAGCATCTGCGTGATCCTTCGAAAAGTATATTATAGCACTGTAAGTATTTTTTCAAAGAAATTTTGAGATTTAAATATATTTTTGCACTAACTCATTTTACTGTGATTTACTTGGTTGTGTCGGACTGAGTCCGAGGAGTAAGGGGTTGATTGGATTGAAGGATGGAGTTGTTGTGAGTTTTGTTGGTTGTTCGATATTTGTGTCATGTATTGTACATTGCATAATTGCACGCATGCTCATGTTTGTAAATGAAAACTGGATTTTCACATGATTGCATACATGTTCATGTGTATATATTTGAAAACTGGGTTTTCATGTGAAAGATGATTTTGGGTATGTTTGAATGAATGGACTGAAAGGTTTGAAAGAATGGAAAAAGAGACTGTAGGAATGGTGGTATAGCCCCGCCTGTGATTCCCGCCTATGGTGCATGCGGTAGAGAGAGTGGTAAGTAGGGATGGTGGTAAAGTCCCGCATGTGATTCCCTCCTACAATGCTCTAATAGGTACTCTTTATGTGGAATGGAACTGTAAGGATGGTGGTAAGCAGGGATGGTGGTATAGTCCAGCCTGTGATTCCCGCCTATGATGTACGCGGTAGGGATGGTGGTATAGGCCAGCCTGTGATTCCCGCTTACGGTGCATGTGATAGGGATGATGGTAAGCAGGGATAGAGGCAGAGTCCTGCCTGTGATTCCCGCCTACAGTGTCCGATAAATGGTTTATTTTTGTGTGAATCATTTTCTGGTAAAATGATGGATTATTATTTTTGGGCCAAAATGGGATTTTGGCATGTGTTGGAAAATATTCATTTTTGGGGCTAATGCATATTTCATCATATGTGTGCATAATTGTTGGTTCCATTAATGTGTTTTTATCTCGTGGGTTGTTTGGATTATTACATTACCTGCGGTACCATTTTATGGTACTATAGATTTTAATGCAGATGAGGATGAAGAGCCTGAGGAGTCGGCTCCACTGGAGAAGTGATTTGGGATCACTTGCTCATGCGTTGGGATTTGCCTCCCACTTTTTGGCTATGTATTTTTGTGTTCTTATGTTTTATGGGATAACTGTATTACTTTTTAAAACGCTTTGTTTAAGTGGATTTGTATTAAACAATTCTGGTACTTAGTCGACTTATTTAATTTATCTGTTGCGTCTTGTGTGAACTTTTTGCATGTAGCACACACTTGAACACTTGTCGTTGGGATACGTGACTTGTCGTTGGGATACATGACCTGTGTTGTCATCATCCCGACGTCACAGTTCCTGCATTTCCGTACTTGGGAGTCGGGGTGTCACAAGTGGTATCAGAGCAGTTCGGCTCTAGGCAAAGCCACATGTTCCGTAGGTGCAGTACTGGTAAGGTCTTCTAGCTGATCCCTGCTTCTCATGTTGGAACAACAGCTCATTGAAGTCCTCAAGACAGAGCTAAGCTTTATCATCTCGAGGCTTTATAATCTTCATTAGTTGCCAACTCCCTTCTCTCTGAGCAGTTTTAGGCTGACCATAAAATCCTTTAATCAACAAGGCTTCATTGTCCTCTTCTCTCTTCAGGGAGATTGATATGTGGTGTTGGGAATAGGAATCCAGCAAGACCTCATTAGAGCTATGCCAAAAGAAAGCAAGCCCCCCATTGAGTCCTTTAATACCAACCACGAAGCTTCTATCAATGCCAACTAAGTTCTTGATTGCCTCCACTTTCTCTCTTCCACACTTAGTTTCCATTAAGAAAACTACTTTGGGCCACTTAGACTTCACCCACATGTGAAGCTCCCTAACTGTACGAGGGTTCCCAAGGGCTCTGCATTTCCAACTAAGGCTTATCATTAATGTTGGTGGAGTTTCATAGCAGCCTCCACCAATCCAATATCATAACTGTCAAGAGTCAACAACCTTCGCACTTATTCTTCATAATAGGTTTGCCATCCTCAGCCTGTGTAAGTACCATGTTTCTTTTAGTACCTTCTTTAAATCCTACCTCATCTGCTCCCACTGAACTGCCATTTTTACCCCTTGCCCTTCTTTTCCATATGGTCACCTTAGCTTGGCCCTAGTAATAGAACCAGATGTCATGGAATTGATTGCAGGCACAACATGCTTCTGAGGGCTAGAAGGAGTGGGTACCTCAGCCATTTTAGACACACTTTCCATATCTGATCTTACAGCCACTGACACATCAGCGGGTCCACTTTCCATAACCTTATTTTGAGAACTCCTAACAAGGTAAGGTCTCTGTATAGTTGTATCCGTGTTTAAAGCCTGCATTGTCACTGACTTTGTATTTTTAGAAAGTCCACCTTCCATAGCAATTTTTTATGCCTTTTCTAATTGCTCCAAAGAAGGCAAGTCGTGGTTACCAGGCTTAAAATGCTTCCTCTTGCTCTCCTTTCCTTTTACGACTTCATCTTTGTCCCCTCCCTGTGCACCTACATGCTTCCAGCTCTGATGATGGTTATGGTTAGAGACAACACCATACTTACGAGAATAAAAAATATTGGTGTTCATAGGCTATGCACGAAGCCAAGGACCAAACTGTTGGGACTGAGTTCCATCCCCTTGATGCTCAAACCTTTGTCTGGAACATCCTCTTCCCTCATGAAACAACACTCCACATTGAAAACAAAAGTTCTGGAGCCTTTCATATTTGAAAGAGATCCAATATTACTGCTCCTCAAATTGCAGCCACCTTCCTCTCAACAACGGCTTATGTAAATCAATAGCAACTCTGACTCCCAAGGCATCTTCCCCATGCCAAGCCATCTGAGTCGGCCTCGACCGAATGACATGACCAATTGAAGAACCAAACTGCTCCCCCACCTCTTCTGTCGTTGCTGCCAGGGATAAATTGTGTAGTTGAACCCAAAAAGGTTCAAAGTCAAAATGCAAACCAACAACGGAAACGGATTCATCCACTTCTAATAGAGTCAATAAACTTCTATAAAAAAACCAAGGACGTCCACTTAATACTTTTTCCTTGTCAGACATCCATTGAAACTCTATTAAAACACTATGGTCACCCAAGTCCTTGAATCTCACCCAACCCTCTATTCTCCACACTTGTGACATGGTTGTCCTGAATACTGTATTGTTAACACCTTTCTCAGCCAACATTTTCCCAATGATACAATGTTTCCTACGGGTCCCTCCCTCCTTAGTACCCTCAAAATGGACATGAAAAATAGAACTCTCATCCTTTGACAGGTTTAAATTTTCTCATCTCTTTACTAACTCTTCTGCTTCCATCCTCAAAAACTACCACTGCCCCACTCTAACACAGAGAGACTGCAGTCTTGCACGAGCAAGAGTACTCCCCCTTATTGTTTCTCTAGAGAGAAAAGGACTCCATAACTTTATCAAATTAGTTTGCAAATTTTCATATGGCTAAATACTCCTAAATGGCAAGAAAAGGGCCGAAACTCTCATCATCTCACTTTTAAGCAGCATAATAATTTGAACCAGGGCCCCATTCTATCCTTTTTTACATTCCAATAACTGTAAAACAAGAATAGCTCTTTTATGCTCACCTTGGCTTCTATTTCTTTTTCTGCCCTTTTCAGTTTCCATCAAGAAGTTATGTATAGGATTCTGGTCGAAATTCAGCCAAGAAAATTCAGGCCGGGGTCAAGGAAATTCAGGCTGGAAATAGTTGATTGGAATTGTGTTGTTTTTGGGTCAGGTTGGAATCCTCAATTTCGTGCTGGGTGAGCAGTGCTACGTAGAGAACAACATATTGGACAACTTAATTTCTTCTTCTGCTCCTCCTCCTGATCTTTCCGGCCTTGAGCTTCATGGACAATGTCCATGGCCAAGAGTAATGATCTTCCAAACCTACTAGGTCATGGGTCTCTCTGGGCAGAACCCATGGCCTTGGATGTGGCTTTCCCGTGCCAAAGACTAAGGTCAAACCATGGGTCTCCCATGAGTACTCTCCCGCGAGATTACATGGGTCTATAGTCATGGGTCTCCTTGCTTTGAGGGCCAAGGCCCAATCATGAGTCTCTATGGCAAGACATAATCACCATGTGCTTCATTGGTCCTGGTATCTTTTTATAGTCAGATATTGACCGACTTAAGTCCAATATAAGGAATTTGCAAAAATTCGTTCTAACATTGAAATTTGAATTCCTCTAACTTGTTGTGTATTCATCTCTCTAAGAGCTTTAAATTCATATAAAGTGGAACCATGATGTCGTGCACTTAAATAATAATGGCTGCTCTAAACTTGTGTGTAGAACAAGAAGATTGTTATATAAGCTTACATAATAATAAGTGTAATATTTTCCTTCATTCTGTATTGTGTCTCTGGTACTTTTTTAAAATTCATTAATATCATGACTGATTTGTGAAAAGACTGCACTCATGATATATTGTTCTACTCAATATTTATTAGAATTTTAAACATTTATATAGAACATAACAACTCCATATTTGTACAGCACACTAATGGTTATTGAATTTTCTTTTTCATCAATATTTGCTGCATGCAAAATAGTTGGTCATGACCCAAAACAACCTCGGCGAATTCTTTAAAGGATGCGGTGAATGAATTCTTTATGAGAAAGATATGGTAGATCAGTTTATTAAGGCTGTTCAACCGAGCCCGATTTTTTTTACGTTCGGTCCGAAACTCATATCACCAGGTTTCGATTATGGTTCCTATTCGGATAAAACCCAGGCCAAAAACTTCATCACCCAAAACCAGCCCTACCCAAGTCGGATACAAGTAAAACTAGGTACCCAGATCCGAGTTTATGCAAATTTTAAAAGCTAGAAAGATTGAGTGGATTCTCCAATTATATGTACTAATTCTTTAATATGTAAAGTTCTTGAAATAGGAGTTTTGTTTATGTTGAATCATATATATATATATATAAACCATTCAATCATGTATTAAATGATCATGAGTTTCATCTTTTATGTTTAAAGTAATTTGAATGGGCATGTTAGTAAATATTAGACAAGTTGATGATATTTTATAACTTCGAAACACTTTTGCATTCTTTCTTCTATAATGTGGCAATCAATATCCTTCTTAAATATCTCAACAGGTTCAAAGATGGGAATAGGCACTGACACATCAGCAGGTCCACTTTCCATAACCTTATTTTGAGAACTCCCAACAAGGTAAGGTCTCTGTATAGCTATATCCGTGTTTAATGCCTGCATTGTCACTAACTTTGTATTTTTAGAAAGTCCACCTTCCATAGAAATTTTTGATGCCTTTTCTAATTGCTCCACAGAAGGCAAGTCCTGGTTACCAGCCTTAAAATCCTTCCTCTTGCTCTCCTTTCCTTTTTTGACTTCATCATTGTCCCCTCCCTATGCACCTGCATGCTTCCAGCTCTGATGATGGTTATGGTTAGGAACATCACCATACTTACGAGAATAAAAAATATTGGTGTTCATAGCTGTGCACGAAGCCAAGGACCAAACTGTTGGGACTGAGTTCCATCCCCTTGATGCTCAAACCTTTGTATGGAACATCCTCTTCCCTTATGAAACAACACTCCACATTGAAAACAAAAGTTCTGGAGCCTTTCATATTTGAAAGAGTTCCAATACTGTTGCTCCTCAAATTGCAGCCACCTTCCTCTCAACAACGGCTTGTGTAAATCAATAGCAACTCTGACTCGAAGGCATCTTCCCCATGTCAAGCCATCTGAGTCGGCCTCTACTCGAATGGCATGACCAATTGAAGAACCAAACTGCTCCCCCAACTCTTCTGTCATTGCTGCCAGGGATAAATTGTGTAGTTGAACCCAAAAAAGGTTCAAAGTCAAAATGCAAACCAACAATGAAACGGATTCATCCACTTCTAATAGAGTCAATAAATTTCTATAAAAAAACCAAGGACGTCCACTTAATACTTCTTCCTTGTCAAACATCCATTGAAACTCTATTAAAACACTATGGTCACCCAAGTCCTTGAATCACACCCAACCTTTTATTCTCCACACTTGTGACATGGTTGTTCTGAATGCTTCATTGTTAACACTTTTCTCAGCCAACACTTTCCCAATGATACAATGTTCCCACGGGTCCCTCCCTCCTTAGCACCCTCAAAATGGACATGAAAAATAGAACTCTCATCCTTTGACAGGTTTAAATTTCACCATCTCTTTGCTAACCCTTCTGCTTCCATCCTCAAAAACCACCACTGCCCCACTCTAACACAGAGAGACTTACACTCTTGCACGAGCAAGAGTACTCCACCTTACTGTTTCTCTAGAGAGAAAAGAAGGACTCCATAACTTTATCAAATCAGCTTGTAAATTTTCGTATGGCTAAATACTCTTGAATGTCAAGAAAAGGGGCCAAACTCTCATCATCTCACTTTCAAGCAGCATAATAATTTGACCTAGGGCCCCATTCTATCCTTTTTTACATTCCTGTAAAACAAGAATAGCTCTTTTATGCTCACCTTGCCTTCTATTTCTTTTTCTCCCCTTTTTAGTTTCCATCAAGAAGTTATGTATAGGATCAGGTCGGAATTCGGCCAAGAAAATTCAAGCCGGGGTCAAGGAAATTCAGGTCGGAAATAGTTGATTGGAATTGTGTTGTTTTTGGTTCGGGTTGGAATCCTGAATTTCAGGCCGGGTGAGCAGTGCTATGTAGAGAACAACATATAGGACAACTTAATTTCTTCTTCTGCTCCTCCTCCTGATCTTTCCGTCTTTGAGCTTCAAGGACAATGTCCACGGCCATGAGCAATGTTCTTCCAAACCTACTAAGTCATGGGTCTCTCTGGGCAGAACCCATGGTCTTGGCTTTCCCGTGCCAAAGACTAAGGTCAAAGCATGGGTCTCCCGCGAGATTTCATGGGTCTATAGTCATGGGTCTCCTTTCTTTGAGGGCCAAGGCCCAATCATGAGTCTCCATGGCAAGACATGATCACCATGTGCTTCATTGGTCCTGGTATCTTTTCAAAGTCAGTTGTTGACCGACTTAAGTCCAATATAAGGAATTTGCAAAAATTCATTCTAACATTGAAATTTGAATTCCTCTAACCTGTTGTGTATTCATCTCTCTAAGAGCTTTAAATTCATATAAAGTGGAACCATGATGTCGTGCACTTAAATAATAATGGCTGCTCTAAACTTGTGTGTAGAACAAAAGGGATTGTTATATAAGCATACATAATAATAAGTGTTATATTTTCCTTCATCCTGTATTGTGTCTCTGGTACTTTTTTAAAATTCATTAATATCATGACTGATTTGTGAAAAGGCTGCACTCATGATATATTGTTTACTCAATATTTATTATAATTTTAAACATTTATATAGAACATAACAACTCCATATTTTTACAGCACACTAATGGTTATTGAATTTTCTTTTTCATCAATATTTGCTGCATGCAAAATAGTTGGTCATGACCCAAAAAAATCTCGGCGAATTCTTTAAAGGATGCGGTAAACGAATTCTTTATGAGAAAGATATGGTAGATCAGTTTATTATGGCTGTTCAACCGAGCCCAATTATTTGCGTTCTGTCCGAAACTCAGATAACCGGGTTTCGACTATGGTTCCAATTCGGCTAAAACCCGGGCCAAAAACTTCATCACCGAAAACCAGCCCTACCCGGGCTGGTTACGAGTAAAACTAGGTACCCAGATCCGAGTTTATGCAAATTTTAAAAGCTAGAAAGATTGAGTGGATTCTCCAATTATATGTACTAATTCTTTAATATGTAAAGTTCTTGAAATAGGAGTTTTGTTTATGTTGAATCATATTATATATATACCATTCAATCATGTATTAAATGATCATGAGTTTCATCTTTTAAGTTTAAAGTAATTTGAATGGGCATCTTAGTAAATATTAGACAAGTTGATATTTTATAACTTCGAAACACTTTTGCCTTCTTTCTTCTATAATGTTTCGTCTTATATATCTTTTCTATACATTATAATTAAAAATGGAAGAACGTGGCCATTAGAACACTCCACCATTAAGTTTATATAGACATCCTTAAAAATTAATAAATTAGTAATTCTAAGAATGAAGCCCTCACAATGGGCTACTACTAATATCGTTAGGTCTATGTAATGGGAAAGTACTACTATGTCTTTTGATTTTGGAGGACTTTCATCCCTCCACTGGGAACATTAATTAGTTTTTGTTTCTTGCCGAGTAAAACTCCAGAATTCATGACGTAAAGCATGTAGTTAATAAAAACAATGGACAGGATAAAGACCAAATAAGTCTTAAAATATATATTTATTCATTTCCATGCACATCAAGCAGCTTGACACTTCGGAGGCGGCAGTACCGATCGCATGATGAAATGGTCCATCTAGCTCTTGTATTTGAAGACAACATATGATATAAACGATGCATCCTAAACTAGAGACAGATATAATGGGAATTTCAATATATATATATATGATAAATGCTTCCTCCAAAAAAATAGAATTTCAATGTACGGAAGCATATGGATACAAGGTTGCTTTGCTACCACCTCGTACGGATTTTCGCGTCTCAATTAGGAGGCGGGAAGCATACCGCCGACTTTGCCTCCGAGTTTGGGAAGCTACGACAAGGGAGAGATGGGGGGGACGGGGCTCCCTTGACAGGCTGCAGAAGAGCTGCAATTAGGCAAAAGCTAATTAATTATTAAATAAATAATAGAACTAATTTATAGCTAATGATGCATGAGAAGTACTTTGAGATAACGATCGGACATAGAAATGAGATATGAAATTCTCAAAATTTTTTGTAATTTTTTTTTCAAATAATATTCAAATATAAAGTATTTTTTAATTTAACATCTTCAAATTTTTCATCTCAAAATATTGCAACTCAAACTATTTCATGACTATCTACAAACTTTTGAGATACAGAAATTGTCCGAGCCCTTAATCCAAACATCAAAGACTAGATCCGAGCATACATGCATATGAGAGAGAGAGAGAGAGAGAGAGAGAGATCAGTTAAATTTCCACCCTAATCAATAGAAACTAAGGATTGAGATTGAAAAATAATGCAAATGTATAGAAAACGATGGAGTTTATATATTTATTAATTTAGTTGAAAAATGGTTCAAAAACTCACAAGTTGAGCTCAAATAGTTATGGAGATTCGAGATTTTGATAATTTTACGTAAAAAGGTAAAAACCCAATTATTGCATAAAACTAAAATATGTAATTAAAACTATGAATAAGGCCAAAAACTTGCCCTGCCCCATACCGGAATAAAAATTATCTCTAAAAGCAAGAGCGAAACATTTTCATAACAGGAAAAAATATTGCAATTCACTAATCAAAGGGGATACCGGATGACTTCGGGATCAAAACGAAAACCACTAGGCATAGCCAGGTGATCATTTGTGTGCAGTGAAAAGAATTATAACCAAAATCCTGACGAGTGCACAATATTGCTCCAATTTCAGGAATCTTCACATTTTCTTGTTATATTTGGACTAACATGCCTTATCAATGTAGTCTAGCACTATCAACGTAGAATCTGCCAAATCAACATCATCAAAACCGAATTCCCCTACATCATGAAGGAAATCCATCAGCTTGCAATTAACCTTCAAGCAACATCCAAGTAGAATTGTTTTTTTCTAAAGTTTAATGAGAATAGTTAATGATTTGGATGAGTAAGTATGAGATGGTACTTCCACCTTATCAAATTATATTATATTATTAAAATTGCTTATATAACCACCGTTTTTAATGATTTCACATTTTGTGATAGAGTGAGAGTTATACCATGCATGTGTCCATATACTATATATATGTAGGTATGCTCTTTTAAGCACCAATATTCTTGACTCGTACCAGCATGCATCTTCCTCTAACTTCAAATTTTCGTTAGGGGACAAAATTTGAGAAAGAAAATTAATGTATGAAAATTAATGTATGAGGAAAAGAACAAATTCTTTGACCGACTTTGTCGTGGTGGAGTACTGATCTCTCAGGCGCTCTACCTAATTATAGTGACTTATAATATCAAGACCATTATGCACCACAAATGTCTATATCTCTAACGAATTAAAAGGAACGAAGACTTGGACATTAATAATCCAACATGGGGGGGCCCGGTTATAACTGACTAAAATGATATATAGGGACGAAGACTGCCTCCTTCAACAAATGAACCCCAACTACCTCTTTACACAAGATCATATATAAAGAATAAGTTCGACGAAAGTTCGTAACTAAAAGCAATCCTAATCTTTCCAGTTGGGTACACATTTTCATCTTCCCAGCCCTAGATGTGACGGGAAAATGAAGCAATAATGAATCTAGTATACAAGAATTTTCAACCATGAATTGCTGAGAAATTGCTGGAAGAAAGTTTAATTGATCTTTCTTATATATCATCAAATTAGAATTTCGGCTCATTTAAAATTTTATGGTTACTACATTTTATTTTCATGTTTTATTCATGGAATTAATATAGAATATAATATTCACAATAGATTATTTCTTTTTCAAATTTTGTAATTTTGGGTGAAACAAAATTAACAAAAACCCAACGTTCAGTAGATAGTTGGCTACGCATAATATTATATGATATTAAAAAACTTTTAAATATATGATATTACTATCATACATTATTCAACAAAATACAAAACTTAGGCCTCATTTGGGAACACATCTTATTTCAAAATTTCTCATAATTTTCTTCTAAATTAACATTACTCAAATACATGCAAATACTTTCAATTTCAAATCTTTAACTTTTTCATCTAATTATTACAATTTTTCAAAACTTCCAAACAAAATATAAAAATAAAAAAAATATATATTAAACTTTTTCAAATTTCAAAATAAAAATAATATTAAAAAATAATATTTTAATTTTATAATATTTTATTCAATATTTTCTCTATCATTTTCTAAAACACAATAAAATATTTTAATTCAAACCATTTCACTATTATTAAATATTTCTTATCTCATCCTCCAAACGAGGCCGGTAAATAGTATTACTCATAAAAAAAAAAAAAAAAAATTAATGTTTTGGAATCTTGAATTATATTATTGTTTCTTATGCGTCAGATATTAATGATTGAGATTTTTCGTCTCTAGCTATTCCACTATTTACTTGCTTTTTTAGAATGAGAACGTACGTGGAGACCGTGAATCAACACAAATCGCCAATGGTTCATTAATAGCTTTTTCTTTTCTATTTTACTTCTCTGACTCCGAGCATTGCAGCTATGGTAATAGGTTTTTGCATTGGGAACCTCACTCTCTCATCTTGTATATTTATTTTAATTCAATGCTATCTTTGATCTTAAAAGAATCATGACCAGGTATTTCCAGCTCCAGCTTGCGTTCAGATCTATGAGCCCGACGTTAATGGTTTTGTTCACTTTCATTATGATTCTGTTACTATCACAGTTAATATGTTAGAAAAAATACTCAAATCTTCTATACAAAATTTTCTACATCACACGGTTGTCTTCATCTATAACGTATTGCTTGAGAAAGAAAGCAGAAGAAATGAGAGGAAAAGGACAGGCCCGTCGAGGAACTTGACTTTCTCCAATGAATGGTCGTTAGATGGCATGCAAAGAGCCATAGAATTTCATTGAACCAATGCCCTTTTGTTTTCCATCATGAAGTGGGAAACAACCCACTCACAAGACTAATGAAAGCAAAGGATATGGTAGGATTAATAACCCCATCCCCAAGTGAATCTATCGGCCTTGACTTGGAAGTCTAATATTTATATTGTTACGTAGGATCAAAAAGATTCATTCCTCAATTACGTGACTTTTCCAAATACATCCAAATACCAAAACATCAGGCACTACAACACATTTGGTTTTTAGTGACAGTTAGGAATTTGTGACAGTCCCTAAACCATCACTAAAAAGTATTTTCTGTGACGGTTTTTGAAAACCGTCACTAAAGACGGATGAGATTTTTTTTACGTTCCAAGGAATGAGAAAATTACGTTCGAACGTCACAAATACGTTCGGACGTGTGGCTACGTACGTGCGAACGTGAAATTTTTTGGCGCAAACGTTCAAACCTTAGTAATTAACGTCCGAACATTACTTATAAATTTAAATTAAATATGTTCTAATTTTAAATTTATGTGGTTTTTATATTGCATAATTTGGATACAAGTCTAAAAAATTGACTTGTATACATTTATATATACCCAATTTGCAAAATATTATTATATATTTATATATTTTTTAAATATTTATATTTATATATATAAATATGTAAAAAATTAAAAAAACTTACGTCCGAACGTTCAATTACACCATCGAACGTAAATGTAGTAACGTCCGGACGTATAAAATATACGTCCGGACGTGGAAGGCCAACCGTTAGGAAATTGAAACGGCATACGTTGGAACATACTGGTGTAACGTTCGAAAGTTACGAGACGGAATGGCTGAGTCAACTCAGCCATTCTCAAAAGCTCCAAATCCTATTTCTACTTGGCTAAATGCCGAAAGGTCACTGTAGAAATGAAGTATACACTTCAAGGAACATTTCTACGGTGACCTTTTAGTCAATGGTAACCCGTGGTGGCCAGAAAATCGAGTTGAAAATCCGGCCACCACGGGTTTTGGTTTTAATACAAATCGATCCAAATCGATGAATAAAATATCTACTTTTAGATAAAATAGAGATGCGTACCTTTTAGTGACGGTTGTGGCCGAGTTTGATGGCGGCGGTGACGGAGGAGTGCGGCGTCGAAACGGAGGAAAACGGAGAAATGAGTTTCGGTCGTTCAGTTTTGGATTTATATACAGTTAACATTCGAACGTTATATTTATTAACGTTCGGACGCTTCTAATACGTTGGAACGTTAATAAATTATAACGTTCGAACGTTATCTGTATTAACGTTCCAACGTGGAATGAAACGTTGGAACGTTAATATATATTATATAACATTAATATGTAGTAGTAACTATTTATATGTTTTAAATATAGTATATATATAGTAACTATAATATATTAATAACATTAATATATAATAGTAACTACTCATATGTTTTAAATAGACTATATTACTAACTATAATATATTATATTATAGTATATATAGTAACTATATTATATTATATAACATTAAAAAAAACAAAAAATTAACTTAATTTTCTGAATTTTTATCGTTCTAATGTTAGTTAGTTACGTTCGAACGTTCTAAATTTTTGGTGGGAAATTTCCCGCTCAATTGTATCGTTCGGACGTTACTTTATGTACGTTTGAACGTTAATAAATGGTTGGCGGGAATTTTGCCGCTCGATTATCGTTTTATGTGGTGAGCTTTAACGTTCGAACGTTTCATTTAAACGTTCGAACGAAAATATTGAAAATTTAACCGGTAGGAAGTAACGTTCGAACGTTTAAATGAGTCGTTTGAACGTTAATTGAAATGAAATGTTTTTACATAAAGTCACTCACGGGAGGGAAGCAAAAATCATTTCTGCTTCCCCCGTGTGCGAAATAGAGAGGAGAGAGTGTTGAGAGAGGGCTTCTGTGAGATAGAGGGTTAGAGTGAGAGTGAGAGGCCAATTACAACAAGAGTGAGTGAGAGTTGTGTGAGAGAGGGATAGAGTGAAAGAGGGTGAAGATTTTGGAAGTGTTTTGGTAAGGAAAAACATTAATTTCTTCCATTATTTCTAATTTAGACTATTTCTCTTGTTATTTTTGTTTTTATAAATATGTATATATCTCTAACAAATTAGTATTGTTTTTTTTTTTTTGAAGGATTGGTTATTTTGGCAACTTCAAAGTTTATATTTTCTAAGAGGATATTAAAAAGTGCTAGGTATATTTCTAAACTTTAGTTATTATGTTTATGAATTTTGTGGTGAGAATATTGTGAAATTGTGGTAATATTGTGAAAATATTATGCTATAGATTAATTAGAAATATTATTGTTTATAAATTTTTGTGAATATATTGTGAGTTTATGGTTTTTTTGATGAATTAATATGTATAATATATTATTATGAGAATATTGTGAGGTTTAGATACTTAGAGGGATATGGATATATATGAGATGCATGTGATTATTATATGTTTATTAAGTATAATTATAATGGACTTTTGTGAGTTTATTGTGTTTATTGATGAATACAAATGTTTATGAATATTGTTGTTGGAATATTGTGAGGTTTAGAAAATTTTGTTGTGGAAATAATTGTGTTTTTGAAATGTGGAAATAATTGTGTTTTTGAAATGTGGAAATAATATTGTGAAATGTTTATTTATATTGTTGTTGGAATGTTGTGAGGATTTTAAATGTTGTGAATATTGTTATTGATGAATGAATATGTTTAGAAATATTTTGTGATGTTGAGATTTTATTTGCTGAACTTAGAGGTATAATACACTAAGTATAATAAATAAACTCATAAATTTTGTATATAATAAATAAATAAGTCTAATTAGTTATAATATTGGACTTATAACAACTTAGAGGGATAACACTAAGTATAATAAATAAATACAAGGGAAAATGATAATAAATAAATAACTCGTTAATATTATATAACGAGGGAAAATGATCTCGAAGAAATTTCTGTCAAATTGCTTGACTCTCAAAGTCTCTCTGGCCTTGAGAGTTGTAAAGGCCAGAAAGTTTGTGACAGTTAAGTAATTAGACTAAAGTTTAGACATTTTTTCAAGATCATTCCCCCTCGTTGTGTACGTACGTCGGTAGGTGCACCAACATATTCTGTAAATCTCTATCTAGTTCAACAATATAAGACTTCCGAATGTTTTTAACATTACTAATTCTAACATTTTTAGTATATATAAGATTCATGTGGTTTTTGAATGAATATGTGTGACATTGTATAAATAACCTTAGACCTGTTCAGGAATTAGTGTACATTTAGGTGTACACTAATTCCGGAATTGTCCAGTGTAGATAGTTTGGGATTATATCATCTGTATTGCACATTCCTGTTACTCGTACTGAACACGTGTAGTATGACGTTTCGGTGTCTTCCTCTACTGTTCTTCGGGTATACTGTTCGTAGGGTCACAATCCCTCTTAATGAACATGTATACTTGGAGAACTATGGGGAGGTGCTGCCGAAATTTCTACTGACGTGAACAGTAGTAGAGTGACGGAATATGTGCAATATGGATAATATAATCTCGAATGGGATAGGACCAACTACCTTTATAAAAATTAGCAGTGGCAATTGGAGCATTACATGCATGTGAATTTTTAATATACATTAAGTGTTACTAATAGATAGAACTTTTTAGAAATGGAAAAAAGTTGGATGCGTCTAGGCGATAGATTTGGAACTGATTACGCAGCCTATGCGTTTGGAGTAAGAACCTTCATTGATTTTGCTCGAGGCTCTGCTGATAGTCGTGATTGCATTAAGTGTCCATGTCGAGGGTGTAAAAATTTGTGTGCGATAGGATTGGCTGAAGTTGAAAGTCATATATTTGTGAACGGTATGGATCTGGGGTATACCCGATGGGTATTGCATGGTGAGCCGTATGCACAGTCAGCAGATGCATTGTTCAGTCATCCAAATTATTTGGGAGACATGGATGATGATTATGAGCGGGATGAGATGGAGGAGATGTTGGGTGACATTGGAGTTGGGATGTTTATGGATGACGTAGACGACAATGGCTCAAGTGGTCGAGGGAGTGATTCTGAAAACTTTGTTGCAATGTGGGAAGATGCAAAACGCGAGTTTTATCCAAGCTGCACAAAACATTCCAAACATTCCAAAATGTCGTTTATTGTGTGGTTGCTTCATATTAAGTCATTGTGTGGGATGTCGACGAAAGCAATAAACATGGTATTGGACTTATTTAACGAGGTGCTTCTCGATGGGTCTGCATTGCCAAAGAACTTTTATGAAGCGAAAAAATTGTGAAAGGGATTAGGGTTTGAATACAAGTCAATACATGCATGCATGAATGATTGTGTTTTGTTCTGGAATGAGAACGAAAGAAAAGAAGCATGTCCTGTATGCGGAGAGTCGAGGTGGAAGGCCAAGAAAAATGTGCCTATTAAGGTGTTGCGATATTTTCCCTTGAGACCTAGGTTGCAAAGACTATATATGTGTAAAAAAACAGCTGTTGATATGAGGTGACACGAGGAGAAAAGAGTTAAGAATGATGCATACATGAGGCACCCAACTGACTCACTTGCATAGAAATCTTTCAATGATCAATACCCAGAGTTTGGGATAGAGGCTCGGAACATGCGTTTGGGACTCACTACCGATGGATTCAACCCTTTTGGGAATATGAGTACAAGTTATAGCACTTGGCCCGTAGTGTTGATTCCGTACAATCTTCCGCCATGGAGATGCATGAAGGCACCAAACTTTTTGTTAACGTTACTTATTCCCGGCCCGAGATTACCTGGGAATGACATTGATGTATTCATGCAGTCGTTGATTGAAGAGTTGAAAGAGTTATGAGAAACAGGCGTCAGAACGTATGATGCATCCACGTCGAGAACTTTTCAGATGCATGCTGCAGTATTGTAGACCATAAATGACTTTCCGGCATATGGAAATCTTTCCGGTTGGAGTACTAAAGGGAAGTTAGCGTGTCCGACGTGTAATAAAGAAACTGCTAGTGAGTGGTTAACATATTCTCAAAAGTTGTGCTTCATGGGTCATCGACGTTATCTACCACCAAATCATGCATGGAGAAGCCAATGTGCTAAGTTTGATGGGAGAGTAGAGGACAGAATTGCACCAAATGAGTTATCTGGAGAAGAGATAGTGGAACAACTGGAACATATTAGAGCGAACAATTTTGGCAAAGGCCGGGGTAAGAATAAAAGAAAAAGGTGTGAAGCAGAATTGAATTGGACAAAGCGTAGTATTTTTTTTGACTTGTCATATTGGTCGTCCTGCATGTTGCGACATAGTTTGGATGTAATGCACATAGAGAAGAATATATGTGATAATATACTGGGTACATTGATGAGCATTAATAAAAAGACAAAGGACACGATCAAGATAAGGAAAGATCTTGAGAGAATGGGAATTAAACATAATCTACATTTGCGAGTGAACGGCAATAGGGTGATCATGCCGTATGCATATTTTACGATGACCAGGGAGGAGATGATGGATTTCTGCAAATGGTTGCAAGGTGTGAAGTTGCCAGATGGTTATGCCTCAAATATCGATAGATGCGTGAGTCCTATTGATTGAAAATTAGTGGATTGAAAAGTCATGACAGCCACGTTCTTTTGCAGAAGTTATTACTGGTGGGAATTCGTGGGAAGTTGACATCTAATGTACGTGTCGCCATTACTGAACTATGTATGTTTTTTAAAGATTTATGCGCTCAAGTGGTAAATCGAGATATGTTACAGAAGATGGAAGAAGATATTGCTACCATACTTTGTAAATTTGAGCAGATTTTTTCACCATTATTTTTTGATTTCATGGTCCATTTAGCAATACACTTACCCCGGGAGGCATTATTGGGTGGTCCGGTGCAGTTCCGTTGGATGTATCCAGTTGAAAGATATTTGGATCGTTTAAAGCGCACTGTTGGGAATAAAGCTAGAGCTGAGGGTTCAATAGCAGAGGCCTATATACACGATGAATGGTTAACATTTTGCTCTCTATATCTTCGTGGTGTTGAGACACGATTTAGTCGTCAAGAGCGAAATGCTGATCTTGAGGCTCCGCCTCCTCGTGAGCTATCAGTGTTTTTCGAGAATGTACGACCCTTGGGTGCACAAACGGGTTACGATTTAATTAATAGAGAGTTGGCAAAAGTTCGTTGGTACGTATTAAATAATTGCCGAGAGATTGATTGCTATCTCAGGTATGTTGTTGCATGCTTTGAGAAATTATAGTCAAATGTCGTTTAATTATAACTTTTGCGCTGAAAATATTATTTTCTTTTGCACATATATACAGTGATCACATGGATAAACTTAAGATGGAATGCGTAGAGAATATAGAGGCAAGACACGAGGAAGAATTTCCCGAATGGTTTGAACAACGTGTATGAACTAAAACTACATTGTCATTATTTGATTTATAATGTTTTAATTCTGGGTTACTTTTAATACGTATATATTATTGAAATTGATAGATTTTGGAACAACGTGCTCATGATCCCGGATCAGTTTCTTCTGAATTCTATGCATTGGCCCGTGGTCCCTCTAATAGAGCACTTCGATACACTGCATGCACGGTTCGACGTTATAGATTCTATACTCTGGACCGTGAACGTAATAGACAGACTCAAAACTGTGGTGTGTTGGTCGAGGGAAGTCATGGAACATACGATATTGACTATTATGGTGTCATACGTGATATTATCGGATTGAAATATCTGGGTGGGTCTGTAACATATGTCTTTAAGTGTGATTGGTGGGACTTAAGCGGTGGTCGGATGTCAATACATAGGGATAATAACTTTATGAGTGTTAATACGGCATCTAAATGGTACGAAGATGATCCATTCGTATTGGCTTGTCAAGCTACCCAAGTCTATTACTTGATTGATCCAATGAAAAGTGTTGATGAAGATAGCGGAGAGATAACTTGACGAGTAGTACAGAAATTTGTCCCTCGAAATATTTATGAAGCAGGAACGAGTACGGATTATGAGAATAGTAGAGATGAAGATGACACTCCGATAGTAGAGGCCTACCAAGAAGATGGAGAGGGTATTAACTTGATTGTTGACCTCGGTGCACTCGAGTTGCTCCCCTTATGTAGGGATGATGTCTCACCCGTCCTTCTTGACCCGTCCATATTAAATGATCATTCAATTCAAGTTAGTGAAGAAGAAGAAGAAGAAGGAGAAGAGTCAGAAGAAAAAGATGAAGCAGAATCCAGGAAGGAAGTGGATAAGGAGGACGAAGAAAAGGTTGATGACGAGGACGAAGATGCTATTGAGGGAGATTCTGAAACAAGCATGGAAAATACATCCGAAGATGAAGAATAAAAGTATTAAATATTTTATTCATATAGGTAACTATAAAATATTTAACATTTCAATAATTTTTTCTAATTAATTTTCTTTATCATATTAATCATGCCTTAAGGATGCCGCCAAAAGGACAACGAAGAAATTTACCCCCTCCGCCTAGTCCAAGTCTTGAACCTATTGAGGACTCCCCACCCGAGTGTTTCCCTCTTGAAGATCAGTGCAGACACAAGAGAACGACAATCAGTCGACACCTACCAGTAAGAAAATAACAACATAGTTAATTATATATCAATACTTTTATCTCAATAACTATATAGATAATATTATATTATATCTAATAGTTGATGCATCCGCTCGTCGCGGTCGTAGTTATACACATGGCATTTCTCTTGAGAAATGCCGAAGGCACGGAAAACTCAAGGTCAACATTCCTGATAATTCCACTGGAGGCATGGATGATAGTGCAGCAGCGCTTTCCTCATATATTGGTACAGTTGTCCGAGCTTATGCTCCATTTTATATGCGATCATGGCGAGATGTTTCGCTCGAGATTAAGGAGCACATTCGGAGCCGTGTGCTGGTGAGTTTACGTTGAGAGTACATTTGTTATATACTATATTAGTATATTATATTTTTGACGTAATTCGCTTATTAGGATGAATTCGAACTCGACTTTGGCCGTAGCGAGGATTTGAGAACTGTGAATGGGTTGATGGCTACAGTATTCCGACGTCACAAGGGACGATGTCATGACCACTTCAAGAAGTTTGAGAAGGTTGAAGAGGCTGCGCAATCCCCTTTCCAACAGATGAAGTTAGACGATTGGAGAAAGTGTTGTGATCTTTTCGCAACTTCAGGTTATCAGGTATTATAGATTAATAATATCTAATGATTATTTACATATATATATATATTTGGGCTATATATTTTATGTATATATATATATCAATTAACATTCTTAATTAATTTTGTAGCATTTAAGTTCTACGAATGCTAATAATACATCCGCTTTGACTGTCCACCATCGTGCTGGTTCAAGATCATTCCACCGTCTTGCTGAGAAAATGGTAATTAATAATATTATAGAATATATTTATTTATTTAACTATTTTTATTTAAATACTAATATTATCTTTTTAAAATTGCTAATGTGGCTTTGTTAGAAACGTGATGATCCAGAAAACTTTTCTCTCATTCATGTCTACGCTGCTGCTCACATTAATGAGAGTAGTGAGTGGATGGATCCTATCGCTGCAGATAATTATGTAAGCGTTGTTATTTTTGTTAAATAAATTATGCAACATGTGAAAATTTTATTTTTTATTTCTTTTAATACGTTACTTATTGTGTGTTTTCTTTAGCATGACAGGAAAAAATGATGGAGACACAGTCAGTTTCTGGAGAATCCTCTCTGAGTGACATAGACATATTCACGCAAGTGCTCGGGCCCAACTCTATTATGACAAGAGGTTTGGGACGATCTTTCAAGCATTCTGGTTCATCCTCCTCATCCTCTTCGACTTCACAAATTAATAATCTTACCAAAGATTTGGAAGCCGCACGACGCGAGAATGAGTATATGAGGTCGAGGCAGCAAGAGTTGGAGTCCCTCTTAGAGCGACAATCTCATTTAGAGACGCGTTTGCAGGACCAACAGAAAGACCAGGAAGAAAGAATGTGCAATGAAGTCCAACAGCAAGTGCAGCGGGAGATGATGGTGCAAATGGAGCGTGTTATGTCATTGCAATAGAAGCGGGGTGGGCGAGGAAAGAAGAAATGAATTCTCTCACTTTAATTCGTGTATATAACTTTTACTATCTAATTTTAGAACTTTTTAAGACATTTTTAGTTGTAGAATATTTATGGTGTGTAATATGATACAATTAGTATATTTCTTAATTTCTTAATTTTATGATTTAGTGTATTTCTGATCTGTACGTTCGAATGTAAAAAAAAACATTCCAACAAGATTTCAGAACACACGTTCGAACGTAAATACACGATTTGACGATTAACATTCGAACACACGTCCGAACGTTATCATCGTTACGTTCGGATTGTGTTCCCATAACGTTCGAACATAAATTCGAACGTTTAATGCGTTCGAACTATAAATGTCCGAACGCAAATATTATACGTTCGAACTATAATCAATCAACGAACGTCAACTTATGACATTCGAACGTAAATTGTTCGGGTTGGCATTCGGAAGAAAAAATTTACATCCGAACGTTACTTTCTATGACAGTTTTCAAGCGTCACAAAAAAATATAACGTTCGAACTGAACAACTCCAACCGTCACTAAAAATACTTTTAGTGACGGTTCAACAGTAAAGTGTCACTAAATGTATTATGTGACGCACATTAGGTGACAGTCGTGGTGACGGTTTCAAACCGTCACCAAATGTCTTTAGTGATGTTTTTTTGATTTTTGGTGACGGTTTTCTCTGTCACAAAAGGCAAATTATGTTGTAGTGAGGAAAGTTACTTGTAGAAATCGTTTTTCAACAAAATGGTCGCTCTGTTGAAATATATTGATATGTACACCTTACTTGATGAATCTTCTTCTAATTTTAAATTTTGGTTGGGAGAGAATAATTGAGAAAGAAAATTAAGGAATAAGGACAAGAATGAATGGAAAAGCCTTCTTGCAAGCGATTTCGCGCACCAAATCGCACAACAATATTAAATGTAAGACCTGTTTAATGAAATGTTGCGAATTGAAGACGGAAATGATTTTCGTGAGATAGATGACATTCTTATTCTCTCAAAAAAAAATTTTAATAAAAAAAATTATGTGAGTGTTAGTACGCGGTTTGGTGCGCAAAACCATTTGTACCTAGCAAGCCTCATAATGAATACTTCGACTGACTTTGTCTTGGTGGCATCTTTCAGGCTCTGCTTAATTATAGTAACTAATTTGATCAAGATCACCATTCTAAACCATAAATGTCTATATCTCTATATAAATAAATAAATAAAAAGAACAAATTAGACTTTGACAAATTAAAAGCGTAGAAAAAATGCACTAATCCTCGGCGAGAACATATATTACTGGCCGGTTATAACTGAGTAAAATGATAGGGATGAAGACTGTCTCCTTCAACACATGAACCCGAACGGTCTCTTTATACAACATAAAGAATAGTTCAACGAAAGTTTGCAAAAGCAATCCTAATCTTCCCAGGTACCGCGTACACATTTTCATTTTCCCAGCCATAGATGTGACTGGAAATTAATGAAGCGATATTAGAGAATCTAGTAGACGAGAATTTTCAACAATCAATTGGTGAGAAATTGTTGCGAGCTAGAAAGTTGATTAATGTACCGCGTACTGGAAGGTTGGGATCAATCAATATCGCTAGCCTTAAATTATTATCTAAACTTGATCATCATGACCTAAAATAAGATAAAGATAAATATATGAAATGAGCCCTGTAATATTTATGGGTGGTGCTACTCCCACATATCAGGGATCAGGCCACCGAGAGAGTCGCTGAATAGGCAAACAAAAAAAAATTTTTCTTTTTTTTTATTTTTGCCATTTTTAAACATTTTTTTAAAGTTATTAAATATTTTCAAAATAAAAATAAAAAATTCATTAAAAAAATACTTACTTTACTATTAAGTAAAAAAATAAAATAAAAAAAACTCAATTGGTGGCCACCATCTCATGTGATCACCACCATATGTGGGAGAAGCATTTTGATTCTCATTTAAATTTTTTGGATAGTATTAAACTCTCAATAAATGTTATCTAATTCACTTCATGTGTTTAATTATAACTTGTGGGATATTTTTCGATTCATGAATGGTAGGTATGTCACTACAACAAAAAGGCTTTTTCCAGCGCCAAGTTTGGTTGCAAATACCCTAAAAAATCGCCCCAAATCCTTATTTTCGTCAAAATTTCATTCGACGCAAGTTGGTCGGAATTGTTTGCTTTTTTTTGCATAGTAGGGGCGAATGTCTAATTTGGTCGCATTAGCTACTATTTTCCGGCGACAATTAATCGCCGTAAATACCTATATAATCGCCGCAATTGGCGGTACAAATGCACTCTTATATCGTTGGAAAAATTTATTTGCGGCAAAAATTTTCCTCGCAATAAGTTAAATCTTCGTCGCTAATATGGATAACCTTTTCTCGTCTAATCCTCAAAATCGACGAAATAGGTGATTTCCCAGTACTGATACCATTTTGCACGCATGATATTTGCGACATACGGTTATCGTCGCAAGATAGCATTTGCAACGAAAAGATATATTTGCTGCGAATTTGGGTCGCCGCAAATAATCTTAAAAAAAAAAAAAAAAAGAACTAGTGAAACGTTTCACTAGTATTCCAAACCATCAAGCAATGTATTATTATCCGTATGATATCTTTTTATAATATCATCAATGTGCATTAAAGAAGTTAATCCACATAAAACAGATGAACTAAAGCAAAAAAGTTATAGTTGAGTATTATGTGATTGAAACACATGGAAACTTTGCATGCATATTCCACATGAATCTTAAACTACCAAAAAGATAAGCTAATCACCTTAAATTCCTCACAACAGAAGATGAGGAGCCATCAGTATTATATAGTAGTGTATTTTAAACAACACCGAAATAATTAACACACCAACCCAGAATGAAGAACACAGATGCAGTATATACTCTCTCTATACTTGAATATTATACTTGAACACCAACCTTACTCTCACACAGATGCAGTATATATATATGCCAACATTATATATATAGATGAGGAGCCTTTGTGTAGAACACCAACACAGATGCCAACATATCTATACTTGAATATTATATAGAAAACATATTGATGACTATATATTCCTAAAACATTGACAGCCATATGCAGTATACTTGAGCTCTCTCTCATATATA
This sequence comes from Pterocarya stenoptera, assembly GCA_003123785.1. NCBI lineage: Eukaryota > Viridiplantae > Streptophyta > Magnoliopsida > Fagales > Juglandaceae > Pterocarya > Pterocarya stenoptera. The sequence goes on along the minus strand of QEOT01124129.1, from coordinate 106,651 downwards.
TAGATATGTTGGCATATATATAGATATGTTGGCATATATATATATATAATGTTGATAATCCTAATCCCAGAACAAGGCTAACAACCAAAATTATCTTTGTATTAAAAAGAGGAACACAGACTAAGAATACGACATTAAACGGAGAGACAGCAGCATGATAGAAACTTGATAAGTGTCGCTGCAAAATCTGTGTTAATCATGTTAGTATGCAGCATGACCATGACTATATTTAATGACAAAGAGAGGAGGAGAGGGCCACTAATCATGATTATTAATGCCAAAAAGTGTCATTAATGTCTCTTCTGAATCATGTTAGGACACACCAAAGAGCATAACAAAATTTGCTATGCTAGAGAGACAAACAAGGAATCGAACCTGTTGTGTGGGGGAGGGGGCAGGCAGAGCAAGAAAGCAAGACAGCATAGCTTAGATCTGTCCTTGATCATGTTCTGGGTGACATACAGTCTCCAACAAAACCAAAACACATTTAGCAACAAATACCTTGTTTTTAGTTATTATGTTTCCTGGTTGCCACCCTTATGATCTTTAATCATTTCTTTATCATCTGGGTCAGTGGAAATAAAAGAACCTAAAACTCCACTAATGACTAATCAAATTATGTTCCCAAGTCAAATCTCTGTCATATACATTAATTATCCAATTTCTTTTTCAAATCTCTAATATCTCTCTCTTCTATGTGCCCCCTTAGACCTATTTAATTTACATGTATATGAGTATGAGAAGACAATGTTCAACCACCAAGCTGCTTCTTTTTTTTTTCCCTATAATTATATTAAACGCTGCAAATAAAGATTAAAAAAATCGAAGAAGACAAACAAAAGATTAAATGCCACTGCACTAAAACATCATTGTGCATAGAAAAGAACCACACAACAGATGAAATTTGTAGTGCGTGCAGTCACAAAGGTTAGTAGAATGCACAAAACACAAGCTGAACAAAGTTCCAATAAATCAGTAGGGATGCAGCATGATCCAAGTGAAAGCTGGAAGCAGAAGCATCACTTTAGGTTAAACAAAGAGGCAAAACTATAAATTACATTAGCATTTGGTAGTAGTGGTTTTGAGTTGTCTGAGATATGTACTAATGACCATATGAGGGCAAAAAGGGAAACCACTTCGCTCCTACATGGAAGCCAACCACACAATGAGAACACCAACACTACCCTTTCCCCATGTCTCCACAAATCCTTCCATTTACAATCTCTAGACCCCATAAGAAAACTTTTCATGAGATCTTCACATTAACATAAAAACCAGATGATAAATAGAATAACTAGAAGAGGCAGATAGCAAGCTCGCAAAATGGCATGCTATCTTCATTGCAAACCTTAAATCTTAAATCTTAATAATCTGACCCAATAATAGAACACAGACGACAAAAACCAACAAAAAAAAAGGTAAAAATAAATAGCTAAAGAAGCTTATGAACCTTAAATCTTAATTAATGCATTTGCATTCCCTTTTTTAATCGGTGAATGATTGCATCCTTTCTAGACTCAAAACAAAAATGAGGTGGAAAAGAGAGACAATATGGGTACTTACACACTGCTGTTTGCGCAGGTTGTTTGATGTGTTACCAAAGTAAGGGGAGCTGAGGGCCTGCATTCAGGGGGGAGAAAAAGGAATAAAATTAAAGCATATGTCTCTGCAATGCATGGATTAATTACCAAAATGAATATACAATTAAAAACTAACATAATTAATTTCTTGAATATGGATTTGGACTAAATACTTCTGATATAATAATGAAAAGAGAAATATGAATTGGTATTAACTGGATTTATCAATATAAAGTGGATACAGTGAATACTTTTTAGATCCTGCTGATTATGGACATACCATCAGCTAAGTAATTTTCAACCAAACACAGAAATCTCATCCCAGGAAGGGAAACTGAATTAAATTGTAGCAAGCACCATAAAGTACGAGTCAAGTGGTCTTTGAAATGAGCAGTATGACATTAACATAAATAAATATAAATTTTTTTTAAAATATATTAACATCAATATAATTGGCTGACCTTCATTTTCCGTGCCATCAAATTTAGAAACTTATAACCATCAATGGTGCTATATTTGATCATCAGCATCAACTTCACTGATCATATCCTGCAGTTCAGCTTCAGTAGGATTTTGCCTCAAAGATCTCATGACTGTTTCCAACTCTTTTGTTGTAATGCAGCCTATAGAAGCAAATCATCAGAACAAAGGTCTTCTCTTTTAAAATTATTGTTTATGTCATTTTTCAACTCAAATGCTAGGTGTTATATAAGAGAAAGCTTTTTCCAGCAGGGAGAAGAAATACCTTATATCCCACTGTCACAAATCTCTTCGAGGCCTTTTATGTTTCAGAGAAATCTGGGGAATTTTACCATCACAATGCTAAGGCCAGAAAAAAAGAAAGAAAAAGAAAAAGATAGAGAGCCTGCGACAAAAAGGATCTGCACAACTCTCAACTCTATAACACAAATGACCTGCATGTGCTCCTTTTGGAATGGCTCACTACATATTCTTTTATATAAATTGACAGATGCTCCTATCTGTTATTTTCAGCAATATTATGGCCATTCACTATTGGTATAACAGTAGACACTCAGGAACAAGTGATTATAATGTGAAACGTAACATCTCAATAAACAATACTCTATGCCAAGAGCAGGTGAATTTCCATGTACCTATAGATGCAAGATTTGTCTCAAGTTCTATACTAAAACATCAGTGGGCTAATAGCCTTGGGGCCAGCTTGTAAAGCCTACAGCTTTTAACTAATGCAAAAAACTCAGATGCTCTTGAGTAAAACCTTGGACTGCTTTATAAAATTGTCTAAAATCTAGAAGTCCTTGGTTTACTAATGGAGATTTGCAAGTAGCTTCTACTTTTAAAATGTTCAAGCACCCATGGAAAAAGCCCACCAAAAACCAGTGTTTCTGATTCTTGGATTACTCCTCCAAAGTAGCTTAAGAAAATTGGTGAAAATCTAGACCATTTTGGCTTACAAAAATTTGATGCAAGCAGCTTCTGCTTTTCAAAAGCCTCACAAAGGGTTGCTTCTAGAAATGGCATCACAAATTAATGAAAAAGATAAAAATATTTGGATTTCTAAATGTGATACTAGTAGCATTTTCTTTTCAAAACTAGACCGACTTTTAGCAATGCTTGGACTGTTTCTCAATAGCCAAATACGTTCGTGTTAGTAAAAGATGTTTCAGCTTTTGGCCAATTTTATGAAGCGGCTATGCTTTTCAGAAGCGGCTACTGGTAAAATGAAACACACTCGGAAAGTCCAGCCAAGAAGCAACACTTCGGCTGCTTCTCAATAGCCATTAAAAGCAATTTCTAATGCAAAAGCTACTTCCCAAAATTGATAAAAAAACTTATAAAAAAGTAAAAAAAAAAATCACAAACCAACACAAAACTCCGACGGCACAAACCAAACACAAGGGTTCCTCAGTCATTCGTTAAAATAAATAAAAAATTATACAACTATGAGCAGCAACCCAAAATGGCACAAAAAGTATGAAAAATCCCCAAAACCCACGGACTGCACAAATGAAATTCATTTCACAGAAATTTCATGGGAGTGGAAATTAACTTGAAGTGAATGTGGATCATGTGTTCGTGAGAAGGAGAAGGAGAAAGGCCTTACCACCGATCGGCAACTCAGACTCCAAGAACTCCCACAAACGCGCGCAACACCAAACCCACGCCGAAATCTACAGTGGAGAGAGAGACGGGGTCTACTGTGAAGGCCCTGGGACTCGAAGTCAGAGGGTAGAACGAGAGAGAGAGAGAGAGAGAGAGAGAGAGATGGAGAGAACTTACCCCGAAGGACGATGAGCACCGTGCGAGCGACAGGAAAAACGGGATTGGGGAGAGAGAGGGCAGAACGGAAGGAAATAAACAAGGGGAAAACAATCGGGCAATTTAATTTAATTTTTTTTGCAGCGACTAAAAATCGCCGCTAATAGTGAACATAACTTATTCAAGGCAAACTGACCGTCTTTTCTATTTTTGCAGCGATTTTTGAAGGTAACAAATCGCTGCAAAAGGGCACTTTCACATTTCGGGCGAAAAAAGAAACGTCGGAATATTTTTTTTAATATGGCAGCGATTTTTTTAGTCGCAAAAACTCCAAAATCGCTGCAAAAAAAGTTTTCTTAATTGCGGCGATTAATTTAGTCGCAAAAACTGAAAAAATCGCTGCAAAAAATAAATTTTCAATTGAACATGAGAAAGTTGCGACAATGTAAAAAATCGCCGCAATTAAAGGCTTTTTGCGGCGATTTTATTTCCGACAGACAAAAAATCGCCGCAAAAATCCTTTTTTGTTGTAGTGCGTACAATAATGCATCCCATGATGACGTACTGTCCATGCCCCTTTGTCTTGACTTGCAACTTGCAATTAGAGGCGACTTCATTCCGTGGCTTACAAGCAGCTAGGAGAGTCTTCTTCAGTGTGGGCTCTTAATTTCTATGTTGAGTTAATTAGGATTTAGAAGACTTTGTGGTGTTTAGAAGACTATGATTTTCTGCTCTCGTGCTATTTTTTCCAATTTTCTGTATTTGACAACTCCCAAAAAGACTTGAAAATAACTTAATTAATTAGCTTGGTTTGGATAGCAAGATACATTCATCCCATCTTATTTTATCTTATATAAGCTCATCTCAATATCCAAATGCCATAAATACAAATACTTTTCAAGTTTAAATTTTTAACTTTTTCATCTAATCATTACAACTTTTTTAAATTTTCAAATAAAACATAAAAAAAAAATTCAATATTTTCAAATTTCAAGATAAAAATTATATTAAAAAATTATAATCTTACAATATTTTAACTTTATAACACCAAAAAAGACGCCAAATAAAATCGAGGAAATTTCATTCCTCTAAAGAATTCTACTACTGCATTTACCACATCCACACCAACTATGTGCCAACAAACTTGATAGAACCCAGAGCCAAATCCATCTGGCCCTGGATCAAGCAAGGAGGCCATCTTGTCGAAGAAAGCTTAGTGAAGTGGAAACATCTTCCAGCCGAGGACACCACCTGGGAACCAACAATGAAGCTGCGGGACAAATTCTCGCATACGGTCCTTGAGGACAAGGAACCGCTAGATGAGGGGAGTAATGTTAGGCCACGACGTTCAGAGAGGGGCCCCAAACCAAATCCCAAGTATCTGGGAAGTGGGTAGGCGTAGGAGTCATGGAAGATGTTGCATGCAAGTGGAGAGAGACGTGCATGTACGAGGAAGACGTTTGTGCGTTAGACGTGCAGCAGGAAATGAGGCATGGACTGGGTCAATGGGACATGGTCATTTTCGGTTGCACGTGTTTATCTCTGCATTTTGATTCTCTGCATTTTTATTTCAGTTGTACGTGTGTTTACTTCAGTTCTAGTACGTGTATTTGTGTTTCCTTTAATTTCGGCTTTATATACGTGGGTTGTTAAGTGGCTTTGCTTATATAAAGCAGCCGAAAGTTATCAATAAAGGCTGTAATCATTTGTTATACAAACCTTGCGGTACTTTCTCACCCGAAGAGAAAACATCACTTTATCGTTTGAATATTTGTTCGGACCTATCACTTTCTCGGTAAAACTTCTTACTTGAGCATCAAAATAAATCGGTATTGATCACGGGTTTTGTGTGAGATTTACTAGATACTGATGTTTGATTCTCTACATGGAAGAAGCTACTTGCATTATGCTGCTTACTATGGCCATTCATATTGCTTGCAAGCTATTCTTTCTACTGCTCATTCCACCCCTGTTTCAAATTCTTGGTTCGTCTCTTCCACCCTCTATGTCTGTCTGTCTGTCTTTATGTCATTCTCTGCATGTGTCTCTATGCCCTTGATTCATTTCGTTGTTGATTATTTTCATTGGTGACATTTGAGCAGGGGATTCGCAAGATTTGTGAATATAAGAGATGGCGGGGGTGCAACTCCACTGCATTTAGCTGCTCGATCGTCAAAGTAGGTCAAAGTCGGCTAGAGTGCGTTCATACCCTTTTAGACAGTGGGGCTGTTGTTTGTGCTTCAACTGGTGGATATGGCTAATGCTTTTAACTTGAGGCATTGCTATCACTGTAGCTAAATAGCTATCATTTGTCACTCAAATTGATGAAGGTACCTTGATCTGCAGCTACCTAGGAAGTACACCGCTTCATTTAGCAGCTCATGGTGGTTCTTTGGAATGTGTCTGTGAATTGCTTGCATGGGGAGTAGATAGCCTTCAGCTAGATTCATCTGGGTAACATTCATGAACTGCTGTGATCAATCTTTATTACGGCTTGTTTAATTTTTGNGGAATGTGTCTGTGAATTGCTTGCATGGGGAGTAGATAGCCTTCAGCTAGATTCATCTGGGTAACATTCATGAACTGCTGTGATCAATCTTTATTACGGCTTGTTTTATTTTTTGATCAACTATAAATTTTGCTTCTTAATGCTATGATTGTACTTGACTTATGCTTGCCTTGTTGGAACTCCCATTCGATGTCCTTGATTCCTTATGTTTGGATCAAAGGGGTATTTTAGAAAACTGAATACAATGATTATTAATTCAATGGTTGGAACACTCTCTTGGGGTTGTACTTTTATATTTTAAAAAAATACATCCAAGAGGTTATTTATTTTATTAAGTGCGAGATCCCTAATTAGTGTGTTCTAATTAGTTGTTTCTATATTATTATTGGCTTTTTTATTTTTATTTTTTATTATTATTATCGGTGTTCATTTTTTCTTAGTATTATTGGTGGTTGTTTTATCTGATTTTAAGTTATTATGTTCTATTTTATTTTATTTCATTTCTATTCTTTCTTTTTGAGTTTGGGCTTTTGTGTAGTGGTCTTGCAAGTGTGTTTTCAGTTTGGGCCGTGTATGTATACTGTTACAGATTGAGTTTAAAAGAATTCATTTTTTGGGTCGACCTTCTCATATATTGTGAAAGTATTGGTTTATTGATGCAAAACAGGGATGAGTGATATGGGGACTGGTGGTTATAAGGAAGTTGCCTTTTGTTTCCTGGATTCAACTCCAATTTTAGATTATGAGAGAGATCCAATAGCAAAACTAAAAGAGAGAATGTACGTTCTTTAATTGCGTGGAGGGCCAATTTGTAAGTTTGCCATGGCCGATGTAGTTCCATAATAAATACCTATTTGCAAGAAAAATGAGATCCAATCCTGCTATGCTCTTTCCTTGATGCTGAACTGAAGAACAGAATATTCAAACTTTTTTAGGATGTATACTACTATAGTTGATGCATATATTTCTTTATTTTGAGATGTATAGTTGAGATATATGGGTAACTTATTTTATTTTGGCATGTATATTATTATGATTGATGTGTTTATTACTTATTTTGAGATGTATCGTTCACATATATGGTTAGCTTATTTTATTTTGGCATGTACATATTATATTGTTTATATGACTTCATTTTGAAAACTTCTATCAAACTACAGTTAATATTAAGCATGTATATTGCTTTGTTTTGTAAACTTGTATCAAACTTCTTTAGGATGTATATTACTATGGTTGATGCATATATTATCTTATTTTCAGATGTTTAGTTGAGATATACAGTCAACATATTTTATTTTGCTATGTATATTACTATATTGGACGTGCGTAATAATATGCTATGATTCATGATGTGTATAATATTTTATTTTGCCATATATTTAGTTGATATATATTATTAGGTTATTTTCTCTCAAGTATATATTAGTTGATATATATGCCTAATCTACTAGTATGTACATATATATATCGAAATGACCAATCTCTTATATTTGTAGAGAACATATACAAACGACGCATGCTAAACTAGAGACAAATTTTAACAGTCGAACATGTGAAAGGATACGTCACAGGGTCTTGGGCCAATGGGCCTTACTGTTGTTTTGCTATGTTATTTTTAGCCTGCTTGTAATTTGTTGGTCTTGAATGTAGTTAACGGGCTCAACCAATTGATTAGGTAGTCGGCCCAAGCCCAAGTTAGGGATAAGCCATCTTTCTTCTAGCTATTTGTACGAGCCTTAGTGCTCCAGATGAATTATTCAGAAAGTAATATAAATTGTTCTTTATGCCATCTTCTTCTCTCTTAATTTCTTGGAGGTTTTCTAACCCTGGAAGTGAGATATTTCATTTTATCGACTACCAATCTATTGGTTGTGTTTCACAGATGTAATGGGAATTTCAATGTACGGAAGCATATGGATACAAGGGTGCTTTCTAGCACCTCTTACGGATTTTTGCATCTCAAACAAGTGGAAAGCATCCCGTACTCGCCTTCGATTACGAGGACCTACGACAAACGACAGGTCCAGGGGACAGGATTCCCCCGACAGGACCTTGAGCTTCAATTAGGGAAAAATTTGTAACCAACTTATAAGTTACAAATTTTTCCCAATAGGTCCGGTTCGGTCCGGTCCCAGAAACTATGGAACTGAAACCGGACCAGGTCCAGCCGGTTTTCATAATAGAGGAATCGGTCCCGGACTAGACTGGTTCAAAACTGGACCAATTGGTCCGATCCGGTCTAGTTTGATTTTCTAGTTTTTCGGTTTAAATTTATACCTCTAGCTATAATGCACTTTTAGAGAATGATTGGACATAGAGATAGATACGAAATTCTCAAAAACATTTGTTATTTTTTTTCCAAAAATTATATAAATACAAAACACTTTTCAATTTAAAATCTTTAAATTTTTCATTTAATTATTTCCTAATAATTATCAAAACACAAAAACCAATTCATATTTTACAAACTTCAAAATAAAACACAAAAATCAGCATACTTTTTTCACACTTCAAAACAAAAATACTATACAAACAAGGTTTTTAACTTTATAATATTTTATTTACATTTTTCTCTATCTTTTCCTAAAACCCAATAAAACGTCTTAACTCAAATAATTTAACTATTATCTATGGAATTTCGAGAATCTTAATTTGTCCGAACGAACCCTTAATCCAAACATCAAAGACTAGATCTGAGCATATATGCATGTGTGTGCGAGACAAAGAGAGTTCAGTTAAGTTACCAGCATGATCCCTATTCCCGATCAGTTGTTGAAGGGAAACAATATGGTTAGCAAGTGAAATTACCTTGGTACCCCTGTAATTTGGATCTAAAGCTTCACCACACAATCAATCAAATTGATTAGTTGCTTGTTATATGATAATCTAATAAATAATCAAATACATAAAGTAATAAAGGTGCTTAAGATCGATTTTCACTACGAAGGGAAACCCTTTGAAGAATTCCTCAAAGGTAAAACCCTACGGGGTAGCGAAACCCAGGAAAGTCAATCTTATTATTTGAAAATCAATTACAAGTAAATCTCAATTACAAAACCTTTGCAACTTGACTCTCTTACTTAACCAGACAAACGATACATTTGTCTTCCACCGTAGAAGCAGCCAGAACCTCTGGCAATCTCAAAACAATTGACTCCCCTCCTGGAACTCCAGTGGCTAAACTCGGTCACTTCAACTCTGACACATAGTAAGAATGCACTCAATGAGAGAAAGAGAAAAACAAAAAAAAATTCTTCACAAGAATTCTCTCACACTCAATCTCTTGGATCTCTCTCTAATCTCCAAGCCCTCATAAAATAATTGATAAAAAAGATACATCCCTTAGTCCAAATCCTCACTTAAATAATCTGCCCAGTATTTGATCTACAGTAGGACTCTGCTGATGGACTGAGTCTGTTAGGAATTTGAGGCACAATGAGAATCTGTTGATGGGAGGACTCCGCTGGGAACGAGTCTGCTGACTCATCTATTGATACCTAACGCTAAATCTTCTCAGCAAATATAGTTTCCATTCAACTGGATAATTCCAAACTCCTTGAACTTTGGATACACACTCTTATGACTTATCTAAGATATTATCTAATAATCTCTTAATTCAAATTAAAAGTTCTTAGATAAAGATAAAATATTTACATTCATCTAATCTCAACAATATCCCACCTTAATCTCTATCGTCTTAGTCATCTAATCTTAGCCAACCACTTTTGCTTTTACAATCTCCCCCTTTGGCGGATTGATGACAAAAATCAATTTGATGAATGTAATGTGTACTTGAAACACCAAAAAAAAAACAAACACCCAGTAAACCAAGATCTCGTGAAGCATCAGTAGCTATTATGAAAAGTTCAGTTCTCAAACCATACATTGTTTGGTTACAAGTTTCCCAAAATATAAAAAAACAATGAAATTAGATTTGTCTCTGAATTAAACCAGATTTAACAAAATACTAAAATTAATCATTAGCCATAACAAAATTTCAGCAGCTGCACTGTTGTGCTGGTGCTGCTCCCCCTTAATTTCTCCCCCTTTTCGTCAACAATGTGTCAAAGGGCTACTACTCTGCATCAGAATCCATAATGCAACCCATGACCTGCTACAGATCCAAAGACAGTTGCACTAATCTGTTGCTAATCTGCATTCCATTCATGTGTAGGGCTGTGATCTGCTACTCCATTTTAGTCTGTCTGACCTCCCATTTCTCAGCAAATGAATCAATCTTTTGAGTTCGGAGATTGATTTGTTCGAGCACACTAGATAGGGGTACAATAGGCTTGGGAGGATAAAAGGCCGACTTAGTGTGTGGTCTTTTCTTGTTCAGAATAGCTTCTGACTTGATCACAATAAGAGCCAAAATGGACCCATGGAATTTCATGGTGGTTTCATTTGGTCTCAATAGGACTTTAGCTATCGTAGCCAACTTGGTAATTAGACCCCCAAATGGGAGACTCATCTCCTTTTCCACATGAGAACGATGAATGATGTTAATCACATGTCGTGGAAATATATGGGTACACCCTTAGCTAAAGCAAACAAAATCTCTGGTTTGACAAGAGTAGAAAAGAGTAGAGCACTTATTACCTAAATCTCTGGCCATTCCGAAAATACCCTTTTTCTCTCTACGTTGTTACGTTTCGAGGGTTTGCTTCTTTAACCCATGGTGCCTCCGGGGGGCCCCCTGGGCCATCGGCGCTGTCTGGGCCATTGCGATCCTTCCCTGGCATGGTGGCGCAGTCCCCACAGCCGCTACCCGAGGTGGATATCATGTTTCGACTGGCCAAGCTAGTAGATGGGGAACTTTGTGTGGTTTTCACCAAAGAGGAAGTGGAGCGTTAGGCTGCCCCTTTCAGATTTTATTGAGGCATGGTTAACGAAAATGAAGTCAATGGGGGCCAAGTTTTCTTGGTGTAATGGGCAACGACGTTTGGCTAGAAGCTGGTCGAAAGTAGACAGATGTCTCCAACATCCTTTGGCTGTGGATTTATTATCGGAGGCTTTGTGTAATTTTTTACCTCGCTCGACCTTGGATCATGCTCCTATTCTCTTTGTCTTAAAGTCTTAGGCACGTAGATATGGTCCATCGTCATTTAAGTTTCAACAAATGTGGGTGTCTCATGCGAATTTTAGAGAAGTTGTGCAAGGCTCTTGGCAGACCCCAATTGCTGATGTGGGGCTGTCTCGTCTTGCTGCATAATTAAAAATGTTGAAATTGGTTTTGAAAGACTGGGATTGTAGAGTTTTTGTGACTTGGAGAAACAAATAGAAAGACTTGAGGGTCAACTGCAGGCTAGCTTTTCCGAAGAGGTTGAGTCTGAATTACTAATTGCCAAGGAAGAGCTTGTGGTGTCGCTCCTTAGAGAGGAGACTCGGCTATCTCAACTGACCAAAATTAGGTGGATGGAGAAGGGCGAGGCCTCCGCTCAAATTTTTAAAACTTTTGCTTCTGTTAATAAGCCGATGGTGCAGGAAATGAGACTACGTGATGGGTTGTGTTTATCATCCCTGGAGGATATTCATGCTGAGGCTATGGATTTCTTGAGTGATTTTCTGAAGGCAAGACCAAGGAGGGGTACACAGGATTTATCTAGGTTTGTGCAAAATGCCGTTACAGAAGAGGAGAACAATTTTCTTCTTCAACTCCCTTCAATCCAAGAGGTAAAAGAGGCTATATTTTCCATTCCGGCAGACAGTAGCCCAGGCCCAGACGGGTTTGGGTCTGGATTCTACTGCTCGTGTTGGGATATTGTGGAGACTGATGTGGTGGCCGCAGTTCGGGAGTTCTTTAGTGGCCCCCCTAACCAGATTCTACTCAACTTCTTACATTGTGCTACTTCCTAAGGTGCCAAACCCAACTGGGTTTGACAAATTTAGACCCATCAGTTTGTGTTCTGTGGTTTATAAGGTGTGCTCCAAAATTCTGGTTCAAAGATTGTCGCCTATTTTAAATAAGATGATTTCTTTGGAGCAGGGAGCCTTCTTACCTGGACATAGCATTTTTTAGAATGTTACGTTGGCTCAAGAGATGATCCATCTATTGAATAAGCGGGCCCGTGGTGGGAATGTCGTTATTAAAGTGGATATGGCTAAGGCGTATGACAGTGTTGACTGGGAATTCTTACTACAGGTCATACCCTTTTTTGGCTTTGACTCTCGATTTGGTGAGTTGATCAAACAATGTATTTCTACCCCTTGGTTCTCTGTGGTTATGAATGGCACAATGAAAGGATTCTTTCCCAGTGGGTGTGGTTTGAGGCAGGGGGATCCTTTATCTCCCTACTTGTTCATTCTTGTGGAAGAATCATTATCCAGATTGTTAAAGCATAATTTTGACAATGGGAGGATTATTCATTTTTCACACCCTCGGGGTGCTCCTCTTATTTCACATTTATTGTATGCTGATGAAATTATTGTGTTTGCTAATGGTGGGAAGTCTTTGCTTCGTGCTATTAGGGATGTCTTTGCTCAGTATGCAGATTGGTCTGGTCAGGTGGTGAGTAAAGAGAAGTCTTCTATTTTCTTCCCTAAACATGGTACGAGTGCACAGAAAAGGAGTGCCTTGAGAATCACATCTTTCTCAGAGGGCTCCTTTCCGGTGAAATATTTAGGAGCACCGTTGGTTTCAGGAAGGCTAAAAGTGAGTCATTTTGATGGGTTAATGCACCGGATCCGGAGTCAGCTTGATGGATGGCAAACAAAGTTCCTTTTGGCTGGTGCTCGTATTTTGTTATTGAGGCACATTGTGGCAAGTATACCGATACATCTCTTTTCTGTTTTATATGTGCCTAAGGCTGTGGTGGAAAGTCTTAACTGGCTCATGAGTAATTTGTTTTGGGGCTCCTACAATGGTAAACCAAAAAAGAAGTGGGTTTCTTGGGCTAGAGTGTGTACTTCGAGCCTTGAAGGGGGTATGGGTCTTCGGAATTTTGATGATGTGCAGGTGTCGCTATTTATGAAGTTTGCATGGAAGCTTCTAACTCAAAATTCCATTTGGGTTAATTTCTTTAAAGCAAAATATGTCAAGGAGAGGCATATCTCTTTGATTGAGGCTAGTAAGGGCTCTTTATTCTGGAAGCGAATAGTAGTGGTGTTACCGATGGTGTTGAGTAATACCGTGTGGAAGGTAAGGGATGGTCTTGTTTCTTTTTGGAGGGATAACTGGTTGTCATCAGGTGCTATCATAGACTTTTGTGAGATCTCAGATCTTCCTCGTCTCACAATAAGGGAGTGTCGCATTCAGAATGGTTGGGATGTGGAACTTCTTAGAAGACTGGTGGGGGAATCCAAACTTGAGGATATCTTGACATCTTTAGGTGAGCATAAAGATGGGGCAGATATACTTATTTGGATGGTAATTTTTCTTCGAAGTCGGCTTGGGATTGTATTCGGGTTAGGGCCCCAAAATCAAAATGAGCTTGTTGGATTTGGCATTCTGCACTGCCAAAGAAATATTCAGTTACAATGTGGAAGGCTTTGAATTTTTGCCTCAGTGTGGATGCGCGTATTAAAGAGTTGGGTATTCCAATGGTTTCTAAATGTGAATGTTGTGTGCGGGGTTGTCTAGAAAATCAGGATCATGTCCTGGCCACAGGTACTCTAGCAGCAGAAATTTGGCACAGGGCGTCTTTGAGTTTAGGGATGCCGTATGATCCATCCAGGCCTTGGATTAATATTATGGAGCTTTGGTTTAGACAGGCCTCACATTCATCCCAAAAAGGTACGCTACTTGGTTTGATTCCCATTATTTTAATATGGTCTCTTCGGGTGTGGCGGTGTAAGGCTCGTATGGAAGGGAAAATGGTTCTGTGCAGTCATTGTGGAGTGCGATCAAAGCTGCAATTGTATGGGTGGGATTACGTTTGAGGGCGAGTAGAAAATTAGAAAATGGTGAAGCTAGAATATTGGAAGCCTTCTCAATTCCGATTAAATCTCCTTTACGGAAGCCGGTTTGTTTGGTTAAGTGGTGTAAGCCGAATAGGGAGGGTTTAAGTTGAATGTTGATGGGAGCTCGTTAGGAAATCCTGGTTGCATGGGGGCGGGGGGCCTTATTCAGGATGATCGGGGCTATTTGAGGTTGGCTTTTGCTGAGGAGTTGGCTCATGGCTCTAATAATGAAGCGGAATTATTAGCTCTTTATTTTGGGCTGAAACACTACAAGGATTTGGGTTTGTAAAGAATTGAGATTCAGTTGGGTTTGCAAAGAATTGAGATTGAGCTAGACTCTCTTCTTGTTGTTAACTAGCTGGCAAAAGGGAGATGTGGCATATGGTACCTTGAAGACTATTGGGAAGAAATCCAAGAGGTCTTGTCAAGCTTGCAAGTCAAAATCAATCATGTCTTTAGAGAAGGAAATTCAAGAGCTGACTTTCTTGCTTGTATGGCTTCGAATCGGCAGTTTGGTACGTGGATAAATTTTGATGAGGTTTAGTGGAGCCTAAAAGGTATTTTAAAGGTGGATAAATCAGGTCTTCCTTCGTTGAGGTCTTAGGTTTTCAGAATAAGGTATGTGCTCGGAGTTTGGGTGGTTTTGGTCCTGTTAGGTTGATGTTGTTAGTTTCGCTTGATCTGGGTGCTTTTGTCTATGGTTTTTCATTCAAGTGTGTTTTGTTATATGGTTTTCCTCCGCCACAAGTGAGGGTTTTTTAATATATATGGGGTAGGTTCCACTCTTGGACATGTGGTCCTGACTCTTTAAAAAAAACAAACAAACAAACATAAAATGGGCTTTCTCCAAGTGAAGTTCAATGTGTCTACTTATTGGCCAAAAGTTTGTAAGCACTAACTTGGCCATACTCTGTACGGTGGGAGCATCACATGTACTGGCATCCTATGAACTCATGAATTCCACTTTGGCCCTTGAGGCCCAGCAAATAGGTTGCACATGGCAACCTTTGTTGGGGCCCCCATTCCCTTGTAGGGATATCCGGGTTCCTTGACTTCTGGAAGTTCATACAACTCTCTTATTGTAGTAGGGGTGATATCAATTTTAACTCACCTCACAGTAGAGGAGATGCTATGATCATAAATGTTAAAGTGGGCAAGATTTGAGTAAAACTCATGCACCACCTCAACCCACGGCATGGGTGAGGGAAGTGTTAGTTTTTCCCAATGTCGCTCAATAAACATGCGACTAATGATGTCAAAGGAAGGATCACGAAAGTCATGGATGCTTACCTCTCTCTCACCTAACACAGGTTGGTGATAGAATATGCTCCTATATGATGCTTCTGCTTCTGGTGAAGTGAAGCGCTCGAAAGCACTAGGTGTGGAGGGTTCAGTTTGGAGGAACTGGTTATGTCATGTGCCCCATGGTTTCCTCAGTGTGAGGGGTCTCTATAGGAGATTCCCTCTCACTAGATGCACTGGCAGGTGAGATGGGCTCAGCTAGTGCCTTTCTTTTGGCTTTTTCTTTGAATCTCATCTGAAACACACAAGCATACAAAACACTTTAGTAGGATCATGCAAATATACCCGTAAGAGGTACAAGGTACTTATAGGGCACTCATTGAAAATTATGTACTTGATGGAGATTAAGCACGTAATATAAATAATAAAATGTTGTGGTTGATGTGTATTCCATGCAACCCAAGAGACCCACAATTCATGTTTTATCTGTAAAGAAAATGAAGGCAATGGGTTTAATATAATGCATGAGAAGACTGAGTGCAGAACCAAAAAGAATTGCAAAGGAATATTTGTTTGAGTAAAAAACTCGAACACCTGGTGGGCAGTTCTTTGAAACTGAGTGATAGACTCATGGAAGCGATCAAAATCCTTCTTGAATACAACTCAATCCCGACTCAAATAATCCAATGTTTCATACCCCATTCTCTGTAAATCACTATGACAAACACCTAGCAAGCCCATCTATTTCGCAATTTCCAATCGGGAATCCCGTGCCCTAGAAGTTGAAGAAATAATGGAGACTTGTATAGGACACTTGCCTCAAATTCGAGTAGTGGAGATGAAGAATCCTCTATGATTTCGAACTCAAACTGTGGGTAAATGCACATTCAAAGTGGGATAGGGCATGAAAGAGCTTGAGAGAGACGTGGGGAGTATGGCTAAACAAAAAGGCCAAATACCCGACCCGACCGTTTTTTCAAATTGACCCGACCTAAAAACCCTGTGCGTTTACAGGTAAAATCAGAAACAGAAATGGCCTCACCATTTTTTCATTTTAACGGGTATTACTCTTTACCCAATTTTAAACGAAAAGCGTCGTTTACTCATTTTCATTTCTACCCTCTCAGACACTAACCCTTTCTCCTCTCCTCTCCTCTGTGAGCTCTCTTTATGTCTCACTTTTTGTCGCAGCTCGCTCTCTCATTCTCATTGAGTTCACTCTGTCTCCTAAGTCCCATCTCTGTGGCTCTCTCATTCTCTCATACTCAAGCGCATCTTCACTTTCTCAAGTAAGGATTATTTGAAGGTTAGGTTGGGTTTGGGTTTCGACATAATCAATAATCCAAATACCCACTATATGTTTGCATATCTACAATTTACAAATGTCTCTCTCTCTAAATCTTTCATTTTTTTCTACTATTTTTTATGTGGGTGTTTTTGTTCTGATGTGGGATTTTTGGGTGTTTTTTCATTTTTGTGGGCGTTTGAAATTCTTAATAGTGGGTCTATGGCTTTCAAAATACGAAATGGCTGCTGTGATAAGTAATGCCCAAACAGGGTTGTATCTTGTAGACGAACTGATATATTTAATAACAGATGTTTGGACCATTTCTTGATTTGTGAGCGGCACTTAGAGAGCTTTGGTTCTTCCAAGGAGAGAGCATACATGGATGAACTTGAATGAGGAGAGCTTTCAGGAATCACAGCTAGCTTCCGATTTTTCTTAGAGGGTAGAGGTTTGAAGAGAGAAGAAGAAAGCGTGAGAGACACGAAAGAAATTTAAAAAAAAAAAAAAAAGCAAAGAAATGGAATGGCCATTGCTTTTGTTTCTGTTTTCGTTTTCGTTTTTTTTTTTTTTTTTTTAATCTTTACAAATGCATCCTTCTTTATATAGTCTCTGCTACCTTGTCTCCCTTTTTTCTCAAGTTACAGTTTTTTAATTTGGCAATGCATTGATGCTTTTGGTTTGCTTTTTCTCTTTAATGGGTATTGTTTTATGTCTAAGGCTGATCCTATTTTGAGCTAATCCAGATCTGTTTCCTTGCTTTGAAAAAAAAAAGGTTCGGAATACCCATTATTCAGAAAATATTTTCAGGTCGGGCAATCGGTTATCGGCCAAAATGCATAAACAAAAGTTCTATGAACTGGGTCGGGTCTGAATAGCACTTTCAAGGCTGGGTCAGGTGAACAGTCCTAGTGGGGAGTGGGAAGCGGGAATAAGGGATTTGGGCTTACCAGCCTAAGCGAGTGACTTAAGTCACTTAAGAAAGAGACCGTACTAAGCACGAGACTTTCCCTTTTTTTTAACACCACATCCCTATTGGGACTTAGCCAAATCTTCAAATGCATCCTAGAGTCCCACTAGGACTCAATACTCCTGAGAAAAAAAAAAACTTGGTAATATCTATAATTTTTCTTTTCTCTCTTTTTTCCTTAAATTTATATTTATTTATTTATTATTTATTATTAATACATAATAACCAAACAAAACAAAGAGACCCAAAAATTAAAACATTGACAGTAATTACTATTTTGCTCACAAACACAACTTACTCCACTAAGCTAACTTTAGGCTCTAGTGTAGCACAAGGTCAAACATCATTCTACTCACACTCTCAACCCATACATGAGATGCACTTTCTTAGCTGTAGCCATCATCATGGTGTCTATCTACCTCATTAGTTGAATAAACAAAGGTCATGTGAGTGTGTGAGTGTGGTTTTTATTTTCTTCTCCCCCTATGTTTATTATTATTATTACTATTATTATCATTTTGTTATTTTCTTTTGAGATACTCTGGGATAACGTTTTTTCTTAAAATTAAAACTTTATGCTAGGGCCTAGATACTCAAAAAAGTATCTTCTCCAAGTACAAGGTGTTTTGAACTCTAGTCATGTCCATGGTTGGATTGCTCATCTTTTTCCACAATGATGAACCACTTGACTTTTTCTATATGGATCCACCTTTATGCTTGGCAAGAGAAGAGCTTTTTCTTTTAGTACTAGGTTCAACTAGTATTAATCAGATTAAGGAATAGACTTCTCCTTTCTTATTGAGCATTATAAACACTTAGGAGTTTGGATTAGGTTCCTCATAGTGCATAGATAATGGCCTTTGAATGCTCTACCATAAGATTAGCACCCCCACGATGAGATGATTAACCGAGACAAAGTGCTTCAATCCAAACAAGGCTGATATGGTGAGGTTCAAAATGTTCAATCTCTTGGCATATACCTTAAGCTTACACCCTGCTCAATGTTGATTCCATTAAGTGTATGAGAAAAACATGCTAAACAAATATATATATATATATAATAATGTAGTAATTTAAATGTAAGAAAATGGTGAAACTTTTAATGCATATCACACACACCAATGACTTTTCTTAAATATTCAAACCTTAACCCATCTAAGGGTTTTATAAATAAATCAGCCAATTGATTTTCAATAGCTACATGCTCAAAGGACACAATGTTTTACAAAACCAAGTCTTGAATAAAATGATGCCTAATGTCTATATGCTTGGCTCTAGAGTGCTGAACATGATTTATTGAGATACTAATTGCACTAGAATTATCACAATAGATTGTCATAGTATCTTGTGAGAAACATAGTCCTCAACATCTTTTTCATCCAAAGAAACTATGTACAACAGCTTCCTGCTACAATGTACTCAACTTCAATAGTAGCTAAGGAGATGTAATTTTACTTTTTACTCATCCATGCAACCAGATTTCCCCTATATAAAGTAACCTCCAGATGTGCTTTTTCTGTCATCTGCATTCATGGCCCAATCAGCATCTGATATCCAACTAGAGTCAAGTTAGAATCTTTAAAATACCAAATCTCATAATCTACAGTAACACTTAGATATCTAATGATTCTTTTTACTGCAGTGAGATGTGATTCCTTTGCATTAGCTTGAAATCTAGCACATACACCTACTAAAAGCAATATCGGGCTTGCTTGATGTAATATATAGCAAACTCCCTATCATACTTCTATAAAGTGTAGGATCAATGTTCTTACATGTGGGATCTGTTCTAATTTTTACTGAAGTGCTCATAGGAGTATGAGCACGAGTCTTTCCTTCCATTCCAAACTTCTTAACAAGATCTTTAGCATACTTAGATTGAGAAACGAAAATTCCCTCTTTTGTTTGTTTAACTTGAATGCCCAAGAAGAAATTCAGCTCACCAATCATACTCATTCCAAACTCAGATTTCATTTCATTAGAAAACTCATAAGACAGTGAGTCAAGAGTTGCTCCAAACAATGTCATCTACATTGATTTGTGCAATAAGAAGTTGTCTACCTGTTTTTCTTAAGAAAAGAGTTCTATCAGTTTTTCCTCTTGTGAAACCATGCTCAGGTAGATAAGCTGTCAACCTTTCATACCAAGCTCATGGTGCTTGCTTTAATCCATAGAATGCCTTCTTCAACCTATAGACATGATCAGGATAAAGATGATTAATGAGTCTGTTAGGTTGCTCAACATATACTTCTTCTTGTACTAGTCCATTTAAAAATGCACTCTTAACATTCATTTGATATAATTTAAAATTTAAATGATAAGCTATAGCAAGAAATATGCAGACAGATTCCAAACTTGCAATAGGAGCAAAAGTTTCATCAAAAGCAATCCCTTCTACTTGTGTGTAGCCTTATGCAACAAGTCTAGCTTTATTTTGAACTATGGTACAATGCTTATCGGACTTGTTATTGAAAATCCACTTGGTTCCAATGATATTGTAATTTTCAGGTCTAGGAACCAATTCGCATACTTCATTTCTTGTGAATTAATGAAGTTCTTCATGCATGGCATTTACCCAACTTTCATCACTTAGAGCTTCTTCAATCTTCTTGGGTTCTACCTGCGATAAATAGCACACAAAAGAAACTTGATTTAGTACTCTTTCTAAGTCTCATTCCTTCATCTAACTAACCAAGGATGTTTTCTTTGGGATGATTATGACTAATTCTTGATGATGGCTCTTTGTCCTGAGAAGGAGAAGAATTTAAAGGAGTTTCCTCTACTCAGCCCGCATCACTTTATTTTTCAAACTTTTCTTCTATACCTTGAGTTGACTCACACATGCTTTCAAGTTCTCTTTTTGTGGTCTCGGCCGAGTCATCATCTATAACCACATTGATTGATTCCATCACATTTTTTGTACAAAGGTTATAGACTCTATATGCTTTCCTATTTGAAGAGTATCCAAGAAATATCCCTTCATCACTCTTGCTGTCAAATTCATGTGAATTTTCTTGATCACGCAAGATGTAGCATCGACTCCCAAATACTTTAAAATGCTTGACAGTGAGCTTTTGAGTCTCCACAACTTGTAGGGGGTGTTTCTTGCACCTGGCCTAAGGATCTTTCGGTTTAGAAAATAACTTGTTGTGTTGACAGCTTCTCCCAAAAGATATAAAGCCATCTTTTTGCTACTCAGTATGGTCTGAGCCATCTTTTGTATTGCTCTATTTTTTCTTTCTACTATTCCATTTTGTTGAGGTGTAATTGGAGCAGATTACTCTTGATGTATACCCTGTTCATCACACAAGGAAGAGAAATTAGAATTTTCAAACTCCTTTCCATGATCACTATGAATTCTAGAGATAGAAAAGTCATTCTCTGTTATTAATCACTTGAACAACTTATTGGCAAGATCCAAAACTTCATATTTTTCTCTTAATAGTATGGGCCAGGTAAATCTTGAAAAATCATCTACAATGACCAAAATAAATTTCTTCCCACCAAGGCTCTCAGTTTGTGTTCGACTCATTAAATCCATGTGGAGTAGCTCAAGAGGTCAAGAGGTGAGTATGTCAAAAAATTTCTTATGGTGAGATCTTGTTTGCTTTTTTTCTTGATATGCTCACACACCATCTGAGTTGCACTTTTTTATTTGAATTCTTGCATCTTTTTCAACTCCTTCTCTAGTATACCTCGTTGACCATGTAACCTTTTTTTTTTTTTTTTTTTTAATTTTAAAAAGGGCCGGTAGCCACCCTCATAGTGGCCCCGTCCCAAATTTATTAATCAGCCCTCACTTATGGCGGAGGAATTCCGTGGTTACAAAACTAGCATCTGGGAGTTACAAAAAACCTCCCAAACACAAACCAACCAACACAAGAAGAACAGACCCAACAAAACAGCACTAAACAAGCCTAAGGAAAAACTAAACAATCCTAATAAAAACTAAACATGCCTAGCAAAACAGAACTACACAGGCCAAAAGTTAAAAACTAAACAAGCCAAATAAACAGAAAATAAACTAAACATGCCTAAAGACAAAGACCTTAGACATGAATAGCAGGCAACCCAGCCTTATCGATCCGAATAACACCCTTAACGAACCTCGGCAACTGACGAAAATCTTCATAAACTACATTATCGCCTAGCTCCCCTTTTTTAGCTAGAAAATCAACCGCTTGATTCCCTTCACGGAATTGATGAGCAAAACGAATGTCCATACCTTGCAATTCCTGACTAAGCTCCTCCCAATAATCCCATAAATACCAAAGAGTGCATTTCCCTGACCTAAGCCAATCCACAATCAACTTAGAATCACTTTCAATAATAATCTTAGAAAAAGAAAGGCTTTTACAAAGCCGAATCCCTTCCAAAATAGCTCTCAACTCAGCTTTGTTATTTGTACCAAGACCTAAATGAGCCGAGAAAGCTGCTTTTAAATTACCATCCATATTCCGCAAGATGCCCCCACCTCCCAAGACCCTGGATTATTTCTACAACTCCCATCGCAATTGAGCTTAAGCCATCCCGACGGAGGCTTAGACCATTTAACGAGCCTACGTTTCCGGTTAACAATTTTCGGCATCTCCAAGTTTAGAGCATTGAGCACCTCCAGATCCTCTTTACTAAGCTTCTTTTGCACTGTCAGCTCAGTCGCCAACTTTTTGAGCCACACTTTAACAGAGAACCACACTTGCAGCGCACTTATGTCCAGCCCCTCCATACATACCTTGCATCTTCTAGTCCATAAACACCAAGTAATAATAAACGGAAGCAGGCCAATCAGATTACCCACAAAGGAAGACTTATTAACACAAACCATCCAAGCCGAAAGTCTCGCTTTCCACGTACTAAACATCAAGCAGGGCACCTTCAGAAGGCTACTCGCAAACTCCCAAACCCATGCGGCAATCTGACTTGTGACAAGAACATGGTCGATGCTTTCCCTAGCACACGGTAAACAGCAATCACATGCCGACGCAAGAGAAATCCCTTTGTGTTGAATGCTTCCATCTGTTGCCAAACATTTAAACCAGGCTCTCCAGTTGCAGATGGAAACTTTTTTAGGTAACCATTTATTCCATCAGAAAATTCACTAACAACAATAGAAAGAGCTATAAATGAAGTTTCATCTTCAGATGATGAACTTATATTTTCAGAATCAGAATAGTTACTAAGTGTGACGTTAAGAGCTTTACCTTTGTTTCTTTTGAAATTCCAATAGTCAATTCTTATGTGACCATAACTTGAGCATTCATGGCACTTAACTTTATCTTTTTGCTCAGATTTATCTTTGTTTTATCTTTCAGAATCACTCTTTTTAGTAGGAAATTCCTTACCTCTCTTTTGTTTTCCATTTGTTCACTTGTTAAACATGAATTTTCTAGCAATAGGTGCTACGTCCTCATCATTTAAATTTTCCTCATCAAAAAAATCTTCACATTCTTTTTTTTATAGTTTTCAATTCAATAAACTTACCTTTTTTCATTTGAGGAAGTGAAGATTCATAGGTTTGTAGAGAACATACTAGTTCCTCAACCTTGATTGCATCTAAGTCCTTGCTTTCGTCTATAGCAATCACTTTTGGGTGGAAATTTTCAGGTAGAGATCTTAGAATCTTTCTCACCATTCTTGAATCTTCCACCTTCTCACCTAGATTATATTTGGAATTCACAACATCGTTAAGCTTTACATAAAAATCATTAAAACTTTCATCTTCCAGCATTCTAATTTCTTCAAACTTTGTGGTTAGCAATTATAATTTAGAATTTTTTACGATCTTGGTTCCCTCATGTGTGGCTTCTAAGATATCCCAAGCTTTTTTTTGCCACCTCACACATGGAATTTTTCTTAAATTCTTCAGGAGAAACAACCATAAAAATAGCATTAAGTCCCTTGCTATTCCAATTACAGTTGTTAACCTCATATCTTGTCCATGCATCAATAGCAGTCTCTGGCTGAGTCCATGCTTGCTCTACTGCATGCCAAACTCTCTCATCCAATGATTTGAGGAAAACCCTAATTTGAACTTTTTCAGTATGCATAATTACCCTCATCAAAGTGTGGTGGAGCTGATAATGACAACTTGATCAATAGCAGAGCGTATCATACTCGAATGAGTGAACCACGCTCTAATGTCAATTGAAATTACCTAAGTACCCTTGTAATTTAGATCTAAAGCGTCACCACACAATCAATCAAATTGATTAGTTGCTTGTTATATGATAATATGATAAATAATCGAATACATAAAGTAATAAAGGTGCTTAAGATTGATTTTGGTTCGAAGGGAAACCCTTTGAAGAACTCCTCAAAGGTAAAACCCAACGCAGCCAAACCCAGGAAATTCAATCTTATTATTTGAAAATCAATTACAAATAAATCTCAATTACAAAACCTTTGTAACTTTAACTCTCTTACTTGACAAGGCAAACGATCCGTTTGTCTTCTACCATAGTAGCAACCAGAACCTCTGGCGATCTTCAAATTATTTACTCCCCTCCCGGAACTCCAGTGGCTGAGCTCAATCACTTCAACTCCGACACAGAGTAAGAACACACTCAATGAGAGAAAGAGAACAACACTAGAAATATAACATGTAGGTAGTAGCAAATTAAATTGAAGAAAGGAAATTAAGGGAATTAATTAGCATATATAGTTTGAGGCTTACAACAGTGTGGGCACGTATCATCCTTTTAATCCTTCATAGCAATATAAGCCCTCGAAAAAGACTATTCACCTGGCCAGCTGGGGTTAAGTTAGCATGCAGCTTGCCACATAAATATTAAATATTAAACCCAATAATAAACCAAATATTAAATATGTAAATTACTGTTTGAATTATTAACTTTTCTCTAAAACCTTAAAACTACATAA
Source organism: Pterocarya stenoptera (assembly GCA_003123785.1). NCBI lineage: Eukaryota > Viridiplantae > Streptophyta > Magnoliopsida > Fagales > Juglandaceae > Pterocarya > Pterocarya stenoptera. The sequence goes on along the minus strand of QEOT01124129.1, from coordinate 82,046 downwards.
TAATTAACCATTCCCATGAAACTTTAAAATTAAGAAGATCTAAGTATGTCGTTGATTGATCAACAAAACAATAATGCTAGTTCATTAGGAAGTTCATCACAATCAAAAATCATTAACCAGCTTGGAGGTGGCCGCTTAATTGTTTATGGTAATTAGTTCCAATGATGCTCAGTCGATCCATCTTGTTTGAAATTACCCAAGTACCCCTGTATTTAGATCTCACGCTTCACCATACAATCAATCAAATTGATTAGTCGTACGTTATGTGATAATTTTATAAATAATCAAATACATAGAATAAATAAAGTGCATAACACCAATTTTGTTTTTTTTTTTTTTTTTTTTTTTTTTTTTACTGAAGAGCCGGTAGCCATATGGTAGTGGCCCCGTCCCAAGTTTATTAATTAGCCCTCACTTATGGCGGAAGAATACCGTGGTTACAAGCCAAGTATAGGGGAGTTTACATTTATCAATAAAAAACCTCCCATAATACCCATCATCAAAACACAATTCAAAATAACCAAAAATAGCACTAACAGGCCTATACCAAATAACATTTCAAAACCAATCATAAAAGCTAACAAGCCTATGAAATAAAATCTAAACAAGCCTAAAACATAACACCAAAACTATCAAAAAAACAGTAAACCCAACTAATATCGAAACGAAGGAAGTCCCAAATAATCCATACGGACAATGCCTTTTAAAGCCCTTGGGAGGCTTTGAAGACTATCATATATTATATATTTCCCCATTTCTCCCTCTCTTGCCAAGAAATCCGCAACATAATTTGCTTCACGGAATTGATGTATAACCCTATAATTCAATCCGTTCAATTCACTACAAAGGTAAAACCCTACGTGGCAGCCAAACCTAGAAAAGTCAATTACAATTAAATCTCAACTACAAAACATTTGTAACTTGACTCTCTTACTCGACCAGACAAACGACCCATTTGTCTTCTATCGCAGTAGTAGCTAGAACCTCTGGTGATTTTCAAACTATTGACTTCCCACCTGGAACTCCATTGGCTTAACTAGATCACTTCAACTTCAACACGGAGTAAGCTTGCACTCAAAGGGAGACACAATATGAAATTTCTCTAAGGAATTTTCTCACCAAAATATGCACTAAAATGTGCTCTCGAAAATATTCAGAACTGAATCTCCACCGATCCTAACTAATAGGATCTTTTGAATAAACAATCTGAAAGGAGTTTTAGTCTCAGTAGGACTCTACTGACGGAGTGAATATATCGTGAAGAATTCTCCTGACGGAATGCTAGCACCTGTTATAAATTCTCTCTACAGAAACTGAACTCAGTTCAACTTCTTTTTTGGAAAAGAGCAGATTCCTTGGGACTCGATTTTCACACTTATGACTTATCTAAACAACCTCTAATACTAACTAGATAAATTCAATATTGTTATAGATAAAGTCAAGATAACTTACATTCATCCAAAATACAAAATTAATGATAGGATAAACTCTATCATCTTAGTTACCTAGTCATATCCAAACTTATCAACTCAGTCACCTAATTTTAGTCAAACTCTTGCATCTATAATCTCCCCCCTTTGGAAGATCGATGACAAACTCTTGCATCTACAATCTCCTCCTTTGGCGGATTGGTGAGAAAAATCAACTTTAATGAATGCAATATAGACCTGTCAAAATACAACTAGCAAACCAAGAAACTGAGTAGAAATTCCAAGACAATAATCAAGAATAAAAAATAATGACGTAGAACAGTAACTAAGATTAGTACTATCAAAATTCACAATATTTAAAATCTAATCCAAAATCTAAGCATGTTCTAGTCCAACATCAAAATTATGTCCAAAAAAATAAAGTTAAATGAAATCAACCATCAAGTAAACTTTTCTAAAGTATTTTTTTTTTCAAACCAGAATTTAGTTCTCCCTCTCAATATTAAACTATCTTAAACAGGAAAAAATTCAACTCCCCCACACTTACTTCAACTCCCACTAAATTTTCCAATACAAATAAAATCAAAGCAATTCTCTCCACTCCCCATTTATGTCACTAACCTGACAAGAATCACTATATTTCCAATGATAATATCCAACACCTGCTGTATTTTCATTGATAGCTGTCATATTTGAATCTCATATGTGAAAGTTCAGTGATTGTAGCAGTATATTTCTTCCTCTTTGCTCTCTCTTTGAACCTCATCTGGATGACCACACCAACAAGGTCAGAATGAAAATAACAATGATCAGAATTAGAGGGATCTGAGGACCATGAGGTACATAACATGATGAACCACTCGGAAGTAGGAAGTGTCTCAACTCTCCACAAAAGCCAACTACTCTTACGTTCTAAATGTATGAATAAGAAAACCACCACAAATTATGAGTAAATAAGCATCATGGTTTGGTTGAGGTATAAACACAAACACTTGGTGGGTGCTAGATTAAAACCAAAATCGAGCCTTTACACAACAATAATATACATCCATGGGAACATATGCATGCTCAAATCAACAAATATCCAAGCCCCATGTTCACACATCAAAAACCAAAATCCCAATCTCTATGTATATGTGCGCCGAAGTCTAGAACTTGAGAAAGAGATGGACTTGAATTAAGTAATCTTACCGTGATATAGACCAGTGGATCAAGATAATTGGAACTATTGCTTTTACAAAAGAAATCGAAAGAGGTAAGACGGAATGGCGGTGCATCTAGGATTCTTGAAATGTGAGTGGTGTGTGTGGGTGAGAAAGTATATCGGGAAGAGGGTTCTGGGCGTGAAACCAAGTGGGACTAAATGACTTAAGTCACTTAAGTGACTAGTGCCTTGCACGGGTTACACTATGGAGTCCTGTTGGGACTTAGACAGAAACAATTACTCCCAGACTCATGCACCAGACAGTAAACTACTCAAAACTGAGTGAGTCCAAAAAATAGAAAATAAAACCATAAAAGAATATAAAATATATTTTTTATTTTCCCCTTTTTTTTAAAAAAAAAAAAAAAAAAACTTTTTCCCCTTTCTTTTAAAAAAATTAGGCAATGAACATACTTAAATTCATCTCAATTCAAGCATAGTGCCACTCACACAGAAAAATAAAATACACTCTCATATTTGTAACAATTACAATGGTTGTTCACATCTCATAAGATCATCAATATCAAAGTTCATGTGAGTGTGAGTGTGAGTGTGAGTGACAATACTTACTTTAAGGAATCATCTATATATATATGTCTTCCATTTTTTTTTTTAATTTCTTTCCATAGATACTCCCAAGAGATTGTCTCTCACCTTAAATGTCAAACTTTATGCTAGGGCCTAGATACTTAAAAGAGTATCTCCTTGAAACACAAGTATGCACAACCCTTTGATATGTCCATTTTTATTGCTCATTTTTTTCCACAATGATTAGAGCAATGATTTTTTCTATAAGGACTTAAGGGACAGATCCACACAGGGTATTTGTCTTTTTTCGCAATGATTAAACATCGACTTTTTCTATATGGATCAACCATTTATGTTCGGTAAGGGGAGATCTCTTGCTTTTAGTACTAGGATCAACTAATATTAGTCAATTTAAGGTATGGACTCCCTCTATGGTGAGCATCTCAATAATAAATACGGAACATAATTATAATAAGTATAACTATGAGTTTCACACTGTGCTTGTAAATGAACTCTGTCAAGATGACTTATAGGGTTAATAAGCTCATAGTTGACTGCACAAAATTGAGAGATGCATAGGTTCAAGAATTTACCATGTGAGAGCTCAAGTGCTCAAACCTTGACACAATAAGTATGCACTTTCCTTAAAAAATAAAATTTAAAAAACCAGAAAAAGATAATGTATTTTAAACTGAAAAACAGAAACATAAAACAAAACAAAACAAAAATGCATGTCCTAAACTAATTCAATAATATAAGGTGTCTCTCACTTGATATCACACACACTAATGGCATAATTCAAACATGCCATAATTCAAACATTTTCCTTTTAGAGGGTTTTGAAAACTCTTTTTCTTACCAAAGAATTTTTTCTTGTAAAAATTACCAGGTTTTTTTTTTTTTTTTTTTTTTTTTTTTGTGTAAAAGTCATCATGGTTATGACTTCTTTTCTTGGCGTGAGGTTTAGCAAATTTATCAGAGTTTTTGTGCTTCTATCTAAAAGGAGTAATAGGAGGAAGGCCAAATTGTTCACAAAAACTTCTCATTTTATATTTGGCTTTCTTACTATTTTTCATTTGTTGATGAAGCAACTTTTTATCATTATACATACTAATACCAAGTTTCTTAATTGTACTGATATTATCTCTATAAGTGTAATTATCATAATTAAGGAACCTCAAGATTTCAGTAAGTTCATCCATAACTTTATGAACAAATAAATGAGATAATCCATTAATAAATTTTTCTTTCAAGTAAGGCTTATGGCTATTGTCCCTAAGCATGACTCAAGGGATAAAAACATCTTGATACTATCTATAATCAGACATTTGACGGCATGTCATATTATTTAAATAATCGCTACTACGATTAGTGATGTTAGAGGGAGTTCCAACAAAATATTTAAGAATAGTATAGATTAAAGTATTAACACGATCAAGGATGCCTCTTCCTATGGTTGTGTCACAAATAGGTAAACCTTCATCATAATGCTTAACAGCATTTCGAATGGTTTCTTTTGCTTCATTTGGTAGATGCTTATCCCACCAATGTCGAAGCATACCAGATAATCTTGTAGTTAATAAATCAACTGTCTCAGTTTGACTAAGACTATTGTTATTAACATAAGTATTCGCAATCATGTACATTTTATTCATGGTATTGAGAATTTTTGTTCAGATAATCCATCAATATTCCATTCATAAAGTTTTTCAGAAGAAATAGAAAGTTGTATTTGAAAAAATCTTTCTTCAAATTCTAAATCAGGTGGAGTTGATCTGGGATACCCATTGATTGAGCCTTTTTGAAGAAAATATTTTAATCCCAAGTTTCTCCAAATCAATATCTTGAAAATTCTTTTCAAGTAAAACAATATCTTAAAGAATGAGTATCAGATGATTTTTTTGTAAAAAAACCAAAAGCAATTTCCTTGCCATTGCTATTTAAAGCATTGGTAGCGGTTTGTTATTTCTTTAAATCAGCGAGCATTTGATTAATTTTATCAAGAGTGTTGGCATGTTTCGTCTTAAGACCTTGCCATCTGTGATGAATAGGAGCAACCATATTTGAAGCTGTTAGGGATGAAGATGAAGCTTCTTCTTCTTCTTTATCAGCTTCTTCATTTATGGCTTTACCCTTAGATACATCAGTATCCTAGGTAGTTTAATAAGCGGAAGTAACTTTCGAGGCAGTAAAGAAGAAGTCTGTTGTGATTATATAAATATTTATATATACTAGTAGTGGGGTGACGTCCAAGGGATGTTTGCCTAGTGGAGAGAAAATATATATGTTAATCTTATATATGTATATATAAACTATATATAGATGGAAAAATAAATTAATATATAGACCAATCATACCACATTATTATATCCATCCAATCTAGTAATATACATACTAATATATCAACTAAACATCTGAAAATAAAATAATATATGCATCAACCATAGTAATATACATTCTAAAGAAATTTGATACAAGTTTACAAAATGTAGTTTGATAGAAGGATAATTCAAGTCATCCATACTTCAATGGGGTATAAATAAGATATTTACCGTGACTGCGAACTCCATTTTCATTTAAACTTACTGCACCGTTAAAGAACATTTGCCAATCATGAGGAGTTTTGTCTTCTTCTTAGCCTACCACAAATAGAATAGCTTCGTCCAAGAAATCCATCCCCTTAAAAAACTAAATAATGCTCATAGTTAGGCACGAGATGATCCGCAGTTGGTCTACTATTGCCTAACCCTTACCTTACTCATCGACAATGCATCTTCCAACAAAATGGTCATTGATTATTTGAGGAAAATGATCATAGTTAGAAATTGTATGGTATTATATAATGAGTTTATGTATGTAAGATATTATACACATATTTTAAATCTCATTTTCAATGAAGGCTTCAAAGAAGTTGGCGAATCGGTTGTGAAAATCTAAAATGCAATAAAGTATGTGAAGTCTTCCCCTACAAGACTCGACAAGTTCAAGCTATGTGCAAACAAGCAACATATCTTTGGTGGCGTGATTCTTTCTCTTGATGCTCCAACTAGGTGGAACTCTGATGTTGAGTGGAACTCTGAAATATCATGTAGCATTTGACCTGATGTAAGACGACGAGACTTAGGTCCTCATTTGGTTACGCAGTTCAAATGAGATGAGATGATATGTGTTGTTGAAAGTTGAATAAAATATTGTTAGAATATAGTTTTTTAGTATTATTTTTATTTTGGGATTTGAAAAAGTTGAATTGTTTTTGAAAAATTTGAATTGTTTATTATATTTTATGTGGGAGTTTGGGAAAGTTGTAATTATGAGATAAGATAAGATGAGATGAGATGAGATAGTTTTGTATATCCAAACCAATTTGTACCACATCTCTTGGAGGTTGGAGGGTAGGAAACATAATCTTAGGATTGGGAAACCATTGAGGCGTTTGTATGGTTTTTGAAGAGCTTCTATGATGTCACTTTACAAATTTCATGCTTAACTTATGCAACTTCAAATTTGTTCTTTAAAGAAATTGCTACACTATATAGTCATCTGAACAAATTTTCTAAAAGTGTTGATAAGAAGTTGGCAACCACGTTATAGAGGATACTATTGAAATATGGCAAATATTGAGGGGATTTTGAGAAGGTGAACAAAATCTTGTTTATTGCAACTATGCTTGACCAGTGCTCTAAGTGAAAAAATTTGGAGTTTTGGGTTATTAATTTTCTTGGCCTCAAGCAAGTTTCCAAGCTTGTTGCACAACTAAAGGAGTCATTGAGTAGTTGCATAAGCAATATTAAAGATTTTCACATTTTCTATCCTTGTGTATAGAAATTTTTTGCCAGCCAATTCTGAACGCAATATGATGTTAAGAGGTCCTAGAGATGTGATGTTCCATCCACGTATTCCACCATGATTAATGAAAGATAAAAACATAACCAGCACTCTACACTTTTGCTCTAGAGTTATCAGCTAATAGATACTTAACATATGATGTTGGTCTGTTACTGAAACCATTCACAGAGAGTTGGCTCCACAATTTAATGCAAGACCTCTCCACTAATAAAGTAGCCATGTGCCTTTCTTCGCTTGTTAGAGAAAGAGATTTTTTATTACTTTCCAAATTGTGAAAATCCTAAAGCTGAGGTGATACCACTTGCACCTGATATGGTAGGTTCTTTAGAAGCTCCATAATACTTTGGCCATTACAATTTATTCCCATAGGAGTTCTTTCCCTTCCTCTATCAAAAGGCCCAAAAGGACTCTATGGGGCACTTCATCAATCAACTGAGAGCCTTGATTCCAGTAAGAATGATGCATCAACCTCAAGATATCATGTGGTGCTTTGAGGGGTAACGACTTCATTGTATAATTTTTTCCACTTCTTATTTGCCCATATGCCAAACAAGTAGCTCTTGTATGTTGAAAGATTATGTGGACTATGGGCTCCATTGTCTCACGATACACCTCATCATTTGAGACCTTTTCATTCGGCACTATACCAAAAATAAATTCATGTTTCTCCACATTTGCTGTGAGATCACCCTTAAGTTTCATCTTGTAAATCGTAAGGAAATTAGAATGTCTCTATGATATCTTCAACTACTATAGCTTTATCCACCCACTTTCAGTACTTAGAAATTATTGAGTTCCTATCAGCAAGGGTTTCTTCCGGCCTTTTATCAAACAACTCCAACCCCATTATGCTCTTGCTCTAGAACGACCCTGTTTTGACTATAACCATCCCCTTCCTCTCACCGCTAGAGTACTGATTTGACACCACCCCTTTCGTGTTCCAACGCAATACCAAGCTTCAGTTGAGCCAACAGGGGGAGAGGGAGCTCTGGATTGGCGTTGAGCAGAGAATAAGAGAAAGCTTCCACCTAAAACTTCCAAATTGCTCAGTCATGGTATAAAACCAGATCTGGTCATCGAAGGTGAGGGAATGGACAATGGTGGGTTGGCGAACGGTGATGGTCACTCCTATGACCCCTATGTCGTTCCATGCTCTGCGATTTTGAAATGAGGAGCGAATGCTAAGGTAAAAAATCCACAACCCAGAACATGATAGCCAACTGTTCTTGTGTTGACTAGGCCACTAAACTTGCTTCACTGGGAAGGTCTTGCCCAAATTTAACTCCTTCATTCCTTCCTTGTTTATTTCCCCCTTCTGTCGACAACCATCCATATAGCCATGTCTCGATTTGATCATGAGTGAGGTGTGGGAAGAGACGGAGATACTTAGGGACAACTATTTGTTTAGAAGGTTTTCTCTTAGGGAAGATGTAGAGAAATGAGAGTGAGAGAAATTTGCATGTTGTAATATAGTCAGATTGGTTTTTTGTGGTGAGGGTGAGGGAATTAAGGGATGTGAGGGAAGATGAATTTCTTCCGAATACGCATTAGTGGACGCCACCACTGTCTTTTCCACCTCTACTACATTTTCTTCGTCTGTGAGAGATTCATGCATCCTCTTGCAATTTTGCTGCATTCTGTCTAGTATTTTTGTCATGTGCAACAATTTGTCCAAAATCATTTCCATTAACAGCAAATTTGCTTGCTATTTATTGAATCGTACTCCGTCTATGAAGAATCGGTGGCTCTCTGATACCAATTGTTATGAACCCACTTGGGGAGTAACGATGAAGACGATTGAAAATGGATGTAAAGAACAAAATAGAAACAAAAAATAGAGATGAATTGAAGAGGATGAAATTTGATATAAAGGGCTATGGTTTGGGATGTTTGAGGCTCCTAATTCCTCCAATAATTTCAGACCAAATACATTCCAAAATAATCCCTCATTTCCAGTTGCTCTATATATATAAACGTACAAATCAGTAACCCTCCTTCTAAAATCAAAATGCAAAGCTTTAATAAAATAAAACGACACAACATGGCATCGAACGACATTGTATGGATGAAAGACTTCCCAATTCACACCGCATTGCATAAGGTCCCTAACATTTTTCTATTGTTTCGACAGATGCCAATGAAACTTAACAGCCAGAGTTGCAAAACAAGGACCCCATCTAACTTCCAGCCACCCCTTGTGGTTAGATTCTCCTGAATGGCAAGAAGGGAACCCACAATATTTCCTCTAACGTATGGCTAAATACTCGGTTTTTTTTTTTAATGGGAATAATCTTCATTGATCTTACAAACAATCAGATAATTCTTTACAATATGGACTAATCGACAAATCAATAACATCTAGATCAAGCTCTAGAGATTCCTTAGCAAGATTGTGAGCAAACTCATTGCCAAATCTTTTTACAAATACAGCCCTCCAACTAACAAAGTTAGATAGTCTAAAATTTGTATCACTAAGGACCATCCCCACCCTATCATACCTTTCTTTTTGTTGTTGTAAGCCAAGGGCCACTTGTTTAGAGTCACCTTCCAAGATAATTGAGCTCAAACCCATCTCAGTAGCCAAGACAGCAGCATGAAAGGCTCCCTGAGCTTCTGCCAGTAAAGGGTCAAAGAAGCTGGCCTTACAGAATTTCTTAGTAGCAATGATCCTGCCCTCATGATTTCATGCAACAAGACCAAAACTTGCTCTGCCTTTAGACTCACACAAGGATGCATCCCAGTTAATTTTGATATAACCACTTGGAGGAGGAGACCAACTAGTGCATGTTGTTGTTGATTCACTGACAGTAGCTTTTGAGCACACCTGGGCAGCTTGAAACTCAACAACCAAAGCCTCAATTTTTCTAGCCAATACCGTAGGATCAATAGAAGATCCTTCAAAGAGAAATTTATTCCTTCTAAACCATATATTTCTTGTTGTGACTGCACAAATATCCAAGACTTCATGTTCACAGACTAACATCAGCCCCTCCACTAGGTCTCAGAAGTTACCAGGTAGGATAGAGCTTTAATTAAGAACTTTAGGCTCTTGACTCCACACATCCATTGCAGAGCCACAACTCCATAAAGAGTGAATCACTCTTTCTTCTTCCCTTAGACAAATAGGGCATAAAGCTGAGTCAACAATCTTTTTCTTGAACATATTTGAATTTGTTGGCAAGGATTCTAGACATGCTCTCCATAAGAACACTTTGGCTGCATTGGGTATTTTGAATTGCCACAATGATGTCCATTCCATCTACTTATAAATCCCTGAGGATGACTGGCCCTTAGGCAAGCTGATAATCTCCTTTTGCAGGTGATAGGCACTTTTCACAGAGAAAACTCCATTTTTTGTTCCCAACCAAATCAATCTATCTCTAAAGCCAGTTGAGCTAATGGGAATTTTTTGAATTACAGTAACTTCATCTACCCCAAACACAGTAGCTACCCTCTCCATATTCCATTGCTTAGCACCATGATCAATAAGGTCTGCAATTCTGGCCTGTTCTGGTAAACAGTTAATGAGTGATTGGACTTTGTAACTAGTAGGGATAGGTATCCACCTATCATTCCCTATGAGGGTATCAGGTCCATTACCAATCATCCAAAAAGACTATTTCTCAACTAGATTCCTTGCTGCACAAATGCTCCTCCAAATAAAAGATGGTCTTGAACCAACCTTAGCATGAAAGAAATCAGTAGCAGGGAAATACTTTCTTTTCAAAACTTGTGATGCTAGAGCATTAGGATGTTGTAGAATCCTCCATCCAAGTTTAGCCAATAAAGCCAAATTAAAACATTCCAACTCTCTAAAGCCTAAGCCTCCAACAGCTTTAGCTTTCCCCTTTTGGTGTCAAGAAATCCAATTTATTTTATTATCTTGTTGCTGTTGTCCCCACCATAATTGATGCATAACTCGATTAATCTCTCGAAATTAATCGAGTTATGCATGTGATGCTAGAGAATTAGGATGTTGTAGAATCCTCCTTCCATGTTTAGCCAATAAAGCCAAATTAAAACATTCCAACTCTCTAAAGCCTAAGCCTCCAACAACTTTAGCTTTCCCCATTTGGTGCCAAGAAATCCAGTGTATTTTATTATCCTGTTGCTGTTGTGCCCACCATAATTGATGCATAACTCGATTAATCTCTCGAAGAAGAACTTTAGGCAACTTGAAAACCCTCATGCAGTAAGTAGGAAGGGCTTGTATGACAGCCTTTAGAAGTATCTCCTTCCCTGCCTTTGATAGAATCTTTGTTTTCCAGTTGCTTATACGACTTTTGACTCTATCCAAGATGCCTTTGAATGCTTGGTACCTTGATTTACCAACAAGGGCAGGTAAGCTAAGGTATTTGTCATAGCAAGAAGTGGATCTAATCCCAGCCATTCCCAAGATAAACTCTCTTGTCAACCTCTTAGTGTTTGAATTGAAAAAGATGGAAGTTTTGTCTTTGTTCAGTTTCTGACCAGATGCCCTTTCATAGAGGCTCAACAACTCCTGCATTTTGGCCCATTACATTGCATTCACACGACAAAACAATAAGCTATAATCAGCAAAGAAAAGATTATTGATGCTAAAATTACCTCTGCCAATAGGGAATCCTTGTATCTACTTTGAAGACTTAGCATGTTTCAATATAGAGCTCAAAACCTCAAAAACAATAATGAAAAGATAAGGGGATAGTGGATCCCCTTGTCTAATGCCTCTAGTGGGATGGAACCAATTTTGAGGGGAGCCATTTATAAGGATAAAGCAAGAGACAGTTTGGACACAATTCATTACCAATCTAATCCACCTTGCATCGAAACCCATCCTGCTCATTACCTCAACCAACAAACTCCATTCCACCCTATCATATGCCTTGCTCATGTCCAATTTCAGTACCATATAACCTTGCTGCCCCGTTCCCTTAGAATTCATGGAATGCAGAGTCTTAAAAGCCACAATTACATTGTCAAGGATCAACCTTCTTGGTACAAAAGCACTTTGTGTAGATGAAATAATGCTTGGCAAAATAAGCTTGAGCCTGTTAGCAAGGACTTTAGAAATCAGTTTGTAAAGGACATGACATAAAGAAATAGGTCTAAAATTAGACATTGTATGGGGCTTCTTGATCTTGGGGATTAGCACTATGTATGTATCATTGATGCTACTAAGATCACCATTTGATTTGAGGACCTCGAGCACAGCTTTAGTAATTATGTCCCAGTGTTTTTGATAGAAAACTACAGAAAATCCATCTGGGCCAGGAGACCCCAGACGATTCATCTGGAATAATGTTGTACTGACTTCATCTGCTGTAAATTCCTTAGTTAACATACTGTTCATATCCTCATCTACCTTATTCACCACATGGGTCATACAATCTGCAATATCAATAGGGTTAGCAGAAGAAAATAGTTTGTGAAAGTGTAAACAGAAAACTTCAACAATTTCTCCATAGCTACTTGCCACCCCTCCATCCTCTTTCATAATCCTATTGATTTCATTAGTCTTCTTTCTCTGGTTTGCACTTTAATGGAAATACTTGATATTTATGTCCAGATCTTTGAGCCAAACTTGCTTAGCCCTATGCTTCCACCTCATGTTATCCTCTTCCAACAATACATCAACTTCCTTTTGTATCTGTTTTATAGCCATTGTGTGAGCACCAACATTAACTTTTTGGAGCTTGGACAAGTGCTTGAGTTTTTCCTGAGTTACTCTTCTGTGCCGGCAAATCAAGTTCTTATTCCACTTAAGCAAAGATTCCTTACATCTCAGTAGGTTCTTATGCACTCCCCTTAATTGAGATCCTTGCCAAGGCTGCTGTTGAGTCCAACTGTTAAGAATGATACCACTGCACTCCTCCCTTTGATCCCAGCTGGCTTCATATCTAAACAATTTGACTTTCCCCCTTCCATCATTAGCCCTCCTCTCAGTCCCACTGCACATTTAAAACAAAAGGGGGTTGTGATCAAAAGTCTGTGTAGGCAAAGCAGTGTAAAGAGAGGGCCAAGTTCCTTGTCCAGGTCAGGTTCCCAAAAGCACGATCCAACCTTTCTTTAGTAAAGAGAGGGCCCTCTAGATTGTTACACCATGTAAATTTGGATCCTTGGTAGCCTAGGTCACTCAAGCCACAAGAGTCCACAACTTCTCTAAAACTTTCCATCTGTTGGTAAGGTCTTCTAGCTGATCCCTACTTCTCATGTTGGAACAACAGCTCATTGAAGTCCTCAAGACAGAGCCAAGCTTTATCATCTCGAGGCTTTATAATCTTCATTAGTTGCCAACTCCCTTCTCTCTGAGCAGTTTTAGGCTGACCATAAAATCCTTTAATCAACAAAGCTTCATTGTTCTCTTCTCTCTTTAGGGAGATTGATATGTGGTGCTGGGAATAGGAATCCAGCAAGACCTCATTAGAGCTATGCCAAAAGAAAGAAAGCCCCCCATTGAGTCCTTTAATACCAACCACGAAGCTTCTATCAATGCCAACTAAGTTCTTGATTGCCTCCACTTTCTCTCTTCCACACTTAGTTTCCATTAAGAAAACTACTTTGGGCCACTTAGACTTCACCCACATGTGAAGCTCCCTAACTGTACGAGGGTTCCCAAGCGCTCTGCATTTCCAACTAAGGCCTATCATTGCTGTTGGTGGAGTTTCATAGCAGCCTCCACCAATCCAATATCATAACTGTCAAGAGTCAAACAACCTTCACACTTATTCTTCATAATAGGTTTGCCATCCTCAGCCTGTGTAAGTACCATGTTTCTTTTAGTACCTTCTTTAAATCCTACCTCATCTGCTCCCACTGAACTGCCATTTTTACCCCTTGCCCTTCTTTTCCATGTGGTCACCTTAGAGCATTGGCATTGGATTGGTTATCCTATTCTTCAAATTTTGACTAATATGTAGCTTTTTCACTTTTAGCTAATCATTCAAAACTTGAAGTCTACATTGGATTAGTCATTCTACTCTCTATAATAATAAAATATTATTATTTTTTATTAATTATATTTTTTTAATTAATTTTTATTTTATTTTCATAATCTTCAATAACTTCCAACAATCATATTCATTTTCATATTCACAATCCAACAATCTATAATATAATAATCCAATATGAATATAGATGATAAAATCTCATATGAATAAAAATATCATATCTATAATATAATAATCTCAAAAAGTACTTTTAGACTTTCTATAGTTCTTTTCATATTTGAAAAGAAGAATAGATTTACTGTAGCTTATAGTTTGGATGAAAACAATTTAGCTAATTCAATGTGGAGCAAATATGGATGATATTTGCTAAATTTAAAGATGAAAAGGCATTTGGCTAATCCAATGCCAATACTCTTAGCTTGGCCCTAGTAATAGAACCAGATGTCATGGAATTGATTGCAGGCACAACATGCTTCTGAGGGCTAGAAGGAGTGGGTACCTCAGCCATTTTAGACACACTTTCCATATCTGATCTTCCAGCCACTGACACATCAGCGGGTCCACTTTCCATAACCTTATTTTGAGAACTCCTAACAAGGTAAGGTCTCTGTATAGTTGTAACCATGTTTAAAGCCTGCATTGTCACTGACTTTGTATTTTTAGAAAGTCCACCTTCCATAGCAATTTTTTATGCCTTTTCTAATTGCTCCAAAGAAGGCAAGTCGTGGTTACCAGACTTAAAATCCTTCCTCTTGCTCTCCTTTCCTTTTACGACTTCATCTTTGTCCCCTCCCTGTGCACCTACATGCTTCCAGCTCTGATGATGGTTATGGTTAGGGACAACACCATACTTACGAGAATAAAAAATATTGGTGTTCATAGGTTGTGCACGAAGCCAAGGACCAAACTGTTGGGACTGAGTTCCATCCCCTTGATGCTCAAACCTTTGTCTGGAACATCCTCTTCCCTCATGAAACAACACTCCACATTGAAAACAAAAGTTCTGGAGCCTTTCATATTTGAAAGAGATCCAATATTACTGCTCCTCACATTGCAGCCACCTTCCTCTCAACAACGGCTTATGTAAATCAATAGCAACTCTGACTCGAAGGCATCTTCCCCATGCCAAGCCATCTGAGTCGGCCTCGACCGAATGACATGACCAATTGAAGAACCAAACTGCTCCCCCACCTCTTCTGTCGTTGCTGCCAGGGATAAATTGTGTAGTTGAACCCAAAAAGGTTCAAAGTCAAAATGCAAACTAACAATGGAAACAGATTCATCCACTTCTAATAGAGTCAATAAACTTCTATCAAAAAACCAAGGATGTCCAATTAATACTTTTTCCTTGTCAGACATCCAGTGAAACTCTATTAAAACACTATGGTCACCCAAGTCCTTGAATCTCACCCAACCCTCTATTCTCCACACTTGTGACATGGTTGTCCTGAATACTGTATTGTTAACACCTTTCTCAGCCAACACTTTCCCAATGATACAATGTTTCCTACGGGTCCCTCCCTCCTTAGTACCCTCAAAATGGACATGAAAAATAGAACTCTCATCCTTTGACAGGTTTAAATTTTCTCATCTCTTTACTAACTCGTCTGCTTCCATCCTCAAAAACTACCACTGCCCCACTCTAACACAGAGAGACTGCAGTCTTGCACGAGCAAGAGTACTCCCCCTTATTGTTTCTCTAGAGAGAAAAGGACTCCATAACTTTATCAAATTAGTTTGCAAATTTTCATATGGCTAAATACTCCTAAATGGCAAGAAAAGGGCCCAAACTCTCATCATCTCACTTTTAAGCAGCATAATAATTTGAACCAGGGCCCCATTCTATCCTTTTTTACATTCCAATAACTGTAAAACAAGAATAGCTCTTTTATGCTCACCTTGGCTTCTATTTCTTTTTCTACCCTTTTCAGTTTCCATCAAGAAGTTATGTATAGGATTCTGGTTGAAATTCGGCCAAGAAAATTCAGGCCGGGGTCAAGGAAATTCAGGCCGGAAATAGTGGATTGGAATTGTGTTGTTTTTGGGTCAGGTTGGAATCCTCAATTTCGGGCCGGGTGAGCAGTGCTACGTAGAGAACAACATATTGGACAACTTAATTTCTTCTTCTGCTCCTCCTCCTGATCTTTCCGGCCTTGAGCTTCATGGACAATTTCCATGGCCAAGAGTAATGCTCTTCCAAACCTACTAGGTCATGGGTCTCTCTGGGCAGAACCCATGGCCTTGGATGTGGCTTTCCAGTGCCAAAGACTAAGGTCAAACCATAGGTCTCCCATGAGTACTCTCCCGCGAGATTACATGGGTCTATAGTCATGGGTCTCCTTGCTTTGAGGGCCAAGGCCCAATCATGAGTCTCCATGGCAAGACATGATCACCATGTGCTTCATTGGTCCTGGTATCTTTTTATAGTCAGATATTGACCGACTTAAGTCCAATATAAGGAATTTGCAAAAATTCGTTCTAACATTGAAATTTGAATTCCTCTAACATGTTGTGTATTCATCCCTCTAAGAGCTTTAAATTCATAAAAAGTGGAACCATGATGTCGTGCACTTAAATAATAATGGCTGCTCTAAACTTGTGTGTAGAACAAGAAGGATTGTTATATAAGCTTACATAATAATAAGTGTAATATTTTCCTTCATCCTGTATTGTGTCTCTGGTACTTTTTTAAAATTCATTAATATCATGACTGATTTGTGAAAAGACTGCACTCATGATATATTATTCTACTCAATATTTATTATAATTTTAAACATTTATATAGAACATAACAACTCCATATTTGTACAGCACACTAATGGTTATTGAATTTTCTTTTTCATCAATATTTGCTGCATGCAAAATAGTTGGTCATGACCCAAAAAAATCTCAGCGAATTCTTTAAAGGATGCGGTGAACGAATTCTTTATGAGAAAGATATGGTAGATAAGTTTATTAAGGCTGTTCAACCGAGCCGGATTTTTTTTACATTCGGTCCGAAACTCATATCACCGGGTTTCGATTATGGTTCCTATTCGGATAAAACCCAGGCCAAAAACTTCATCACCCAAAACCAGCCCTACCCAGGCCGGTTACAAGTAAAACTAGGTACCCAGATCCGAGTTTATGCAAATTTTAAAAGCTAGAAAGATTGAGTGGATTCTCCAATTATATGTACTAATTCTTTAATATGTAAAGTTCTTGAAATAGGAGTTTTGTTTATGTTGAATCATATATATATATACCATTCAATCATGTATTAAATGATCATGAGTTTCATCTTTTAAGTTTAAAGTAATTTGAATGGGCATGTTAGTAAATATTAGACAAGTTGATGATATTTTATAACTTCGAAACACTTTTGCATTCTTTCTTCTATAATGTGGCAATCAATATCCTTCTTAAATATCTCAACAGGTTCAAAGATGGGAATAGGCACTGACACATCAGCAAGTCCACTTTCCATAACCTTATTTTGAGAACTCCCAACAAGGTAAGGTCTCTGTATAGCTATATCCGTGTTTAATGCCTGCATTGTCACTGACTTTGTATTTTTAGAAAGTCCACCTTCCATAGAAATTTTTTATGCCTTTTCTAATTGCTCCACAGAAGGCAAGTCCTGGTTACCAGGCTTAAAATCCTTCCTCTTGCTCTCCTTTCCTTTTTTGACTTCATCATTGTCCCCTCCCTGTGCACCTGCATGCTTCCAGCTCTGATGATGGTTATGGTTAGGAACATCACCATACTTACGAGAATAAAAAATATTGGTGTTCATAGCTGTGCACGAAGCCAAGGACCAAACTGTTGGGACTGAGTTCCATCCCCTTGATGCTCAAACCTTTGTCTGGAACAACCTCTTCCCTTATGAAACAACACTCCACATTGAAAACAAAAGTTCTGGATCCTTTCATATTTGAAAGAGTTCCAATACTGTTGCTCCTCAAATTGCAGCCACCTTCCTCTCAACAACGGCTTGTGTAAATCAATAGCAAGTCTGACTCGAAGGCATCTTCCCCATGTCAAGCCATCTGAGTCGGCCTCTACTCGAATGGCATGACCAATTGAAGAACCAAACTGCTCCCCCGCCTCTTCTGTCATTGCCGCCAGGGATAAATTGTGTAGTTGAACCCAAAAAGGTTCAAAGTCAAAATGCAAACCAACAATGGAAACGGATTCATCCACTTCTAATAGAGTCAATAAATTTCTATAAAAAAACCAAGGACGTCCACTTAATACTTCTTCCTTGTCAAACATCCATTGAAACTCTATTAAAACACTATGGTCACCCAAGTCCTTGAATGACACCCAACCTTTTATTCTCCACACTTGTGACATGGTTGTTCTGAATGCTTCATTGTTAACACTTTTCTCAGCCAACACTTTCCCAATGATACAATGTTCCCACGGGTCCCTCCCTCCTTAGCACCCTCAAAATGGACATGAAAAATCGAACTCTCATCCTTTGACAGGTTTAAATTTTACCATCTCTTTGCTAACCCTTCTGCTTCCATCCTCAAAAACCACCACTGCCCCACTCTAACACAGAGAGACTTACACTCTTGCACGAGCAAGAGTACTCCACCTTACTGTTTCTCTAGAGAGAAAAGACGGACTCCATAACTTTATCAAATCAGCTTGTAAATTTTCGTATGGCTAAATACTCTTGAATGTCAAGAAAATGGGCCAAACTGTCATCATCTCACTTTTAAGCAGCATAATAATTTGACCTAGGGCCCCATTCTATCCTTTTTTACATTCCTGTAAAACAACAAGAATAGCTCTTTTATGCTCACCTTGCCTTCTATTTCTTTTTCTCCCCTTTTGAGTTTCCATCAAGAAGTTATGTATAGGATCAGGTCGGAATTCGGCCAAGAAAATTCAAGCTGGGGTCAAGGAAATTCAGGTCGGAAATAGTTGATTGGAATTGTGTTGTTTTTGGTTCGGGTTGGAATCCTGAATTTCGGGCCGGGGGAGCAGTGCTATGTAGAGAACAACATATAGGACAACTTAATTTCTTCTTCTGCTCCTCCTCCTGATCTTTCCGTCTTTGAGCCTCAAGGACAATGTCCACGGCCATGAGCAATATTCTTCCTAACCTACTAGGTCATGGGTCTCCCTGGGCAGAACCCATGGTCTTGGCTTTCCCGTGCCAAAGACTAAGGTCAAAGCATGGGTCTCCCTCGAGATTACATGGGTCTATAGTCATGGGTCTCCTTTCTTTGAGGGCCAAGGCCCAATCATGAGTCTCCATGGCAAGACATGATCACCAAGTGCTTCATTGGTCCTGGTATCTTTTTATAGTCAGTTGTTGACCGACTTAAGTCCAATATAAGGAATTTGCAAAAATTCATTCTGACATTGAAATTTGAATTCCTCTAACCTGTTGTGTATTCATCTCTCTAAGAGCTTTAAATTCATATAAAGTGGAACCATGATGTCGTGCACTTAAATAATAATGGCTGCTCTAAACTTGTGTGTAGAACAAAAGGGATTGTTATATAAGCATACATAATAATAAGTGTTATATTTTCCTTCATCCTGTATTGTGTCTCTGGTACTTTTTTAAAATTCATTAATATCATGACTGATTTGTGAAAAGACTGCACTCATGATATATTGTTTACTCAATATTTATTATAATTTTAAACATTTATATAGAACATAACAACTCCATATTTTTACAGCACACTAATGGTTATTGAATTTTCTTTTTCATCAATATTTGCTGCATGCAAAATAGTTGGTCATGACCCAAAAAAATCTCGGCGAATTCTTTAAAGGATGCGGTGAACGAATTCTTTATGAGAAAGATATGGTAGATCAGTTTATTATGGCTGTTCAACCGAGCCCAATTATTTGCGTTCTGTCCGGAACTCAGATAACCGGGTTTCGACTATGGTTCCAATTCAGCTAAAACCCGGGCCAAAAACTTCATCACCCAAAACCAGCCCTACCCGGGCTGGTTACGAGTAAAACTAGGTACCCAGATCCGAGTTTATGCAAATTTTAAAAGCTAGAAAGATTGAGTGGATTCTCCAATTATATGTACTAATTCTTTAATATGTAAAGTTCTTGAAATAGGAGTTTTGTTTATGTTGAATCATATTATATATATACCATTCAATCATGTATTAAATGATCATGAGTTTCATCTTTTAAGTTTAAAGTAATTTGAATGGGCATCTTAGTAAATATTAGACAAGTTGATATTTTATAACTTCGAAACACTTTTGCCTTCTTTCTTCTATAATGTTTCGTCTTATATATCTTTTCTATACATTATAATTAAAAATGGAAGAACGTGGCCATTAGAACACTCCACCATTAAGTTTATATAGACATCCTTAAAAATTAATAAATTAGTAATTCTAAGAATGAAGCCCTCACAATGGGCTACTACTAATATCGTTAGGTCTATGTAATGGGAAAGTACTACTATGTCTTTTGATTTTGGAGGACTTTCATCCCTCCACTGGGAACATTAATTAGTTTTTGTTTCTTGCCGAGTAAAACTCCAGAATTCATGATGTAAAGCATGTAGTTAATAAAAACAATGGACAGGATAAAGACCAAATAAGTCTTAAAATATATATTTATTCATTTCCATGCACATCAAGCAGCTTGACACTTCGGAGGCGGCAGTACCGATCGCATGATGAAATGGCCCATCTAGCTCTTGTATTTGAAGACAACATATGATATAAACGATGCATCCTAAACTAGAGACAGATATAATGGGAATTTCAATATATATATATATATGATAAATGCTTCCTCCAAAAAAATAGAATTTCAATGTACGGAAGCATATGGATACAAGGTTGCTTTGCTACCACCTCGTACGGATTTTCGCGTCTCAATTAGGAGGCGGGAAGCATACCGGCGACTTTGCCTCCGAGTTTGGGGAGCTACGACAAGGGAGAGATGGGGGGGACGGGGCTCCATTGACAGGACGCAGAAGAGCTGCAATTAGGCAAAAGCTAATTAATTATTAAATAAATAATAGAACTAATTTATAGCTAATGATGCATGAGAAGTACTTTGAGATAACGATCGGACATAGAAATGAGATGAAATTCTCAAAATTTTTTGTAATTTTTTTTTCAAATAATATTCAAATATAAATAATTTTTTAATTTAACATCGATCTTCAAATTTTTCATCTCAAAATATTGCAACTCAAACTATTTCATGACTATCTACAAACTTTTGAGATACATAAATTGTCCGAGCCCTTAATCCAAACATCAAAGACTAGATCCGAGCATACATGCATATGAGAGAGAGAGAGAGAGAGAGAGAGATCAGTTAAATTTCCACCCTTATGATCCACGAGCAGTTGTCGAGGGGAAACACTACAACAAATAGTGGTTTTTGGGACAGAATTTTTTCCCACAAATACTATTTGGTAGCAAATAATTATATTTTGCCACCAAAATCATGTCGTTGGAAAATTCTTGCCGCAAATAATTATATTGGACCATTTCTTTGTCACGATTTAGAATCTGTGAAAACTAATGATTTTTTCTCACAAAATTAAGCTCATCAGAAAATGTTTGTAGATAATATTTTTTTTCAACGATATCTGCATTTATTAGTGATGGAATTAGTTGGTGACAAAAAATTTACAATTCCCGTGAATACAATTTGGTTGCAAATAATTACAATTTGCCACCAAATTCACGTCGTCAGAATAATCTCGCCGCAAATAACTATATTAGACCATTTCCTATTTGTCACGAATTACAATCTGTGACAATTAAAGACTTTTTTCCACCAATTAAGATCATCAGAAAAAGTTTACAATTACATAAATTACTCTTCCCACCAATCAAGATCATCAGAAAAAGTTTGCGGATAATATTTTTTTATGATGAAATATGCATTCATTTGTGACAGAATGAATTGGTGACAAAAAATTAACTATTCCTGCGAATAGTATTTGGTAGTAAATAATTACGTTTTGCCACCAAATTCACGTCATTAGAATAATCTCGCCGCAAATAATTATATTAGACATTTTTCCTATTTGTGACGAGTTACAATCTGTGACAATTAAAGGCTTTTTCCCACCGATTAAGATCATCAAAAAAAGTTTACACATTATATAAATTACTCTTCCCACCAATCAAGATCATCAAAAAAAGTTTGCAGATAATATTTTTTTACAATGACATGTGCATTCATTTGTGACAAAATCAAGTGGTGACAAAAAATTAACTATTCATGCGAATAATATTTAGTAGTAAATAATTATGTTTTGCTATCAAATTCGCATCATTAGAAAATTCTCATCGCAAATAATTATATTGGACAAAATTTTATTTGTCACGTGTTTTAATCTGTAAAAATTAAAGTTTTTTTGTCACAAAATTAAGATCATCAAAAAAAACTTATAGATAATATTTTTTTACAATGACATATACATTTATTAGTAACAAAATTTGTTGGTGACAAAAAATTTTAAAATCATATTTATTAATCCTTTTCACTTTTCCCTCTTATTTCTCATTTCTCATTTCTCTCTCTCTCTCCTCCCTTCCTCTGTTCCCGCCGAAGCCCCCTCCCCTATTCCCTTTCTTCTCCTTCGACCACAGCGGCGCCGCGGCAGTGCAGCCATCAGTCACCGGCGTCAGCCTCCCCTCGCCGGCACCAACCTCCCCTCGCCAGCGCCAACCTCCCGAAACAGCCCCTCCCTCACCCGATCTGCTCTTCTCTTCAGCCCAGCGCCGCCGCAGCATCCCACCGTCGCAGACCACCACCACCACCTCACCAGACCACCCCCACCTCCGATCTGCCTTCCCGCACGCCTCCCTCCCTCTCCTCCCCACCGAATCGAGGCACCTCCCTACAGGGGTTCTATGCGTCGCACGGCCTAAATCTGCCGCCAGCGGTAGCCGCACCACCTCTTCGAGGCCACCAGCCATCCACCGGCACCCCCTGCTCCCCCATGGCCAGCCCGAGTCCCGTCTCCTCTCAGATCTGTGTATACCTCTCTCTCCCTCTCATACGTGTTTTTGTAGTTCTATCACTGATTCTTTATTGTGTGGTGAATTTTGTAGATGGAATCTTTAGAGTGGATAAGAAATCTGTAGAACCATTACTATTTCAAAGCAAGGTAAGCTTCTATGGCTTGATGAATTATTATCAGTTTGTTAATGTTGCTAAATGCATTTCATGCATATTTGATAAGCTATGCTTAAGTATTTGATACTATGAACGATTAGTTGAATATGATGGCATGATGTTGTGAACACAGAAACAAATTTGCATGCTTTTTATTGTGATCAGATCTTAGTTACTCTGTTCTTGATAATGGAAGTAGATCTTTGCAATACAGGTTTTAGGCTCAAATTGATCATAGCCGAGAAATGGGTAAAAATCTAAATGAAAATTAATCAATTACAGTAAAGCAACCCTCTTAAGACTAATTTCTTATTGTGCTAGTTTTTCTTGTAATGATGTCTTGTGCTCTAATAATCTAGA